>PVLD010011515.1:0-64826 GCA_004027595.1 Dinomys branickii
TGCCCCTTACATCACTGTGCGCGTGCCCCTTACATCACTGTGCGCGTGCCCCTTACATCACTGTGCGCGTGCCCCTTACATCACTGTGCGCCTGCCCCTTACATCACTGTGCGCGTGCCCCTTACATCACTGTGTGCGTGCTCCCGCAGGTAACTATGGGACTCCAGTCTCTGTCCTTCCTCCTCTTTGCTTCCTGGCTCGTGATGCAAGCAGTTTGCTTTCCCACGTATCTGTCGTGGTATAATTACTTCCCTAAATGACTAAAGCAAAGGAGTCACCCAATATTTAGAATATTTCTTGGATAGAAATATTCAAAACTATAGGACAAAACAAATCCTTTCTCTTTACAAGTTATTTCCTTCAAGTGTTTTATTATAGTACCAGAAAATTGACTAATATATAACTGCACCAATCCTCTGACCACTGTCATCGCAAGAGTATTATTTAGTCTATGTAAGCCAGAATTTTTCTGTGTTGCAGACCTAAAAATGGAAGACTCATAAGCTCTAATACCATGGAAGATAGTACACAAATTTCTTTATTCATATAATTATGATTACATTGCGTTTGAAGTTACCATTTTCATTGTATATGTAGGAGTATTTCCATTCCCATCCATATGCCCTGCTTATCCTGCTGAAGATGAGATAACCAGAACTGCAAGCTGTGTGCACAGAGATGGGAGATTCCTAATTTAGTGTAAAGCTTTTTCTTTTCATTCTTGTTAAGATTTCAGCTGAGTATAATTATCAGTATCCTGTACTTTCAGTGAAATGTTTTATGAGCTGAAAAGGAGACTGAGAAGTAGTTTGTTTTGAAATTTCACACAAATGCATTTACTTCTCAGCAAATGCCCCTGAAAACTGGGTGAAGTTTTTTGTGTCAAGTAATAAAAATGGTTATATTGAAGTTCAAGAGCCCAAATAAATAATATAAATTATGTATCTAAAAATAAAAGATAAAAGATACCCTGAATTAGGGCCAGGGATATAGCTCAGTGGCACAGGCACCTGCCTGGCAAGCACAAGGTCCTGAGTGCCATCCCAGTATCAAAAGGAAAAAAAGATACCCTCATATAGTCATGATAACTAGATCATTTCTATATTGTTCTGCAATAAACATAATTACTTTATGACATTTCCATTCATTTATATGCTTCTATTTTAAAGTATAATCCAACAATAAGTATAATATGCACTTAAAGATTTTCATTTTAAAATAATTAAATTCTTACCCAGATCGAAGGGTTTTCCTGGATTCCATGTGCGGAAATAATCATCCTAAGGGAGGAAATAATTTGAATTGAGTGTAAATGAGTAATTTCAAAGGAGGGATTTATATAAAATATAAAATAATATATGAAACACAGAAGTTGTATACAAACCTCTACTTCCTTCAATGGCAAGCAGCAAATTATAAAAAAAAAAAAAATTGAAAACAAATGAAAAATAAAAAAGGGACAAGAAAAAAAAGAATAGTTATCAAAAGGAAGACACTGTTTACAAGTTACAAAAATGTCTTTTAATGATTGTGTTCATTTTCATTGCAAATCAGTAGTTCCCATAACCATGTAACTCTGTTTGGCTGTTACTTCTCCTAAACATTATATGCTATACTCTCAATTGCAGTTCCATGCATAATATAACATGCTGATAATTATCCTAAATTAACATGCTATAAAGTGTATTACACTTTCCAATTAGACAATTTTATTTCCCACTAGTAAAATAGTAAATGGAACCATTCATACAGCAAGGAAAATATCAAGTGATTCTGCAGCAGCCCATAGAGTATATAGAATTTATGCAAATCATTCACATTAATTGAATATCTAAGGAGTTCATCAAAAAGCAATTGGGAGCCTGAAAAAATGCACACACCTAATTAAATCCTTGCTAATGCTGAAATCATTATTATGAAAAAAATGCAATATATTTATAAAACATTTAGTAAATACAATTGTAAAACCTACAATGGGCGGGGGGTAGTTTACTAGTAAAAATTTAAAAAGCAAAACCAAAAGAACCAAATCTATTTTATTTACTGTCTTCATTACTCCAAAAGCCCTGAAGAAGTACTTCATCCTTACCAAAATAAGACTTCATAGTTAAAATCAGGACTCTGCTTTCACTGAGCACATCATTGTAGAACAGAAAAAATTCCTTGCTCCTTACTTTTATTCCCTCAAGCCAGTTGGTGTTACAGATACAGAATTTGGAAAATCCAAAAGATAAAATACAGATTCTTCGTGAAGCATGTGTTTATTAATGTATTTGGTAATGCTGTATAGTGTATAAACAGGAAAAACTAACAAGTCTTAATATTAAAATAAACACAACTCTCTATTTATGAAAAAAGTTTAAATTATTTTGCATTAAATGTTCCATTATGACTATTCACCACCACCTTGTATACTGTCACTGATCAATCTTCAAAGGAAGATGAAAAAAGGAAGGAAGGAAAAAAGAAAGGAAGGAAGGAAGAAAAATAAAAAGAAAAAGGGAAATTTGAAACCTACACAGAAAAACATCTATAAAGAATACACCCTTGTCAGCCGTGTAACCTAACTGTATATCCAGATAGAACTGCAGGGAGAATTGCAGGGAAATGATGACAGTTCATTCTCATAGGTTCTGCTCTGGATTATCTAGGATTAGACTGAGGGAGGATAATGTCACTGGGTAATTAAATAGACATTGATCATTTAATTGCTTTTAAAAAACAATTTCATCACGATAAAAATCTTGGAAAACTAAGCTTTCAAATTAAATCACTCCACCAAGAATCTCAAAAGTCGAGCTGAGATTCATTTAATGTCTTTTATTTTTAAATTATTTCTTGCTGTTTAGGGAAGATGATTAGTCTTTATTCCCTGCATGGTGATGATTTGGACAGGTATATTTTTAAGTCTGCGCTGAAGCCCAACAGAACCTGAACATGAATGTGTGAGTAACGCACTGGAAGTCATGAAATCTTGAGTTTATATCTGGCTTCCTAGCAGCATCCCTTTAGAAGAGGAGAGGACGTACAATGCAGCCCTTGAAACTAAAACTGGAAAAATAGTGCTCACTTATTTGAGGGGGTACTAAGGGAATTCATCGTAAAAACTATCACATACTAGCAGAATATTTGGCATAAGGGTAGTGCTAGTGTTTAATAATTACTGAGAATAACCAAGGTCATCTTGTTAATGACTTAGGAAAGCACCATTGGACAAGCACTCATGACTATTGACAAAATCTTTTACTTATTTATGTTTCTTGGAAACAGCCATGTACTCCTCCATTGTAAAAGTGTATTAAATAAAAGAATATGATGGTAAAATTTAACCTTGATTGCATTTAATTAACTTTTTTCAGAATAACACCATTAGATTTGGTTAGTTTGGGACCGGTAGCTGTATAAAAGTCCATAATCACCATGGAAAGCAGGCGGGGCTGATTCTTTTGTCTTGTCAAGGGCAACATTCAAGTCTGGCTATTGTGTAGAAAAGCAAAGCAGTTAGCTTTCTAGGCTATTTTTAGATGTAGTCTTTGTGTTCTCACATCACTGGACTTTTTTTAATGGCTTCACTTCATTAAATCTTAGGAATTTTGCCAGAATAAAAAATAAAAGTATTTTTGCATAAGTGCTCATTCAGGCACAAAATTTCTTTTGTTTCAAAATCTTTGTGTGAATATTGTTTTTTCTCAGGCTTCAATTTAGATCCAAAACAAGCCAGCCAGAGCTTTAGAAAACAACTGTAAGAAATGGCTTCACATGGAGAAATTGAGGTTTAGACAGCTACACGCAGAACCTTAGTTATTGAGTAGGCAGAGTTGGATTCTTGTTGCTCAGACTCAAAGGTATCTTCTTTTGAATTAAAGAGACAGTAAAAACTTAACATGTTTCCTATCACACTTTTGCCAACTTCTTATACTTAAAGGAATAACAATTGTTAGTTTCTCACAAAATTGCTGGCAAAAATTTCCGATATGTGTATTACACTTTTGAAAGTATCTTTTTCCTTATGTCTTTTTTTTTCTCCTTATGTCTTTGATGTTAGGTCTTCACAATCTGATTCCCCCACCCCAACCTGAAGAGAAAAGCTCCACACATTCACTACTGTACAAACAGGAAGGCTCTCATTCAGCCTGAGATACTAAAACAACTCTTTTTATCAGGTTAGTTCTCAGGCTCTGTTCTTAGGCTTCCAAGAAACCCAGAAATTGCTACTTTCATCCTGCACGTCCCCAGGTGCTTCCCATCAGAGGTACCAATGACTCCTGAGAAACTTAAAATTTTGCATCTCCCTTGGTGGGACCCCAACCCATCTCACGCTTGAACTGCTCTATAAACCTTATCCTCTCTCTTAGTTCATGGTCAACAACCTTAGTGCCCTTGGCCCAACTGCACCCATTTGAAAATAATGATATTGCTGTGTGCTTCAACCTTGCCTGTCCTAGTGGTCTCAGTCACTCCTTGGGGTCTAGCCTGACATTTAATGGTGTGTATTTTCTTAAAGTTTCACATAAAATATACATGCAATACAGAGGCCAGCATCATAGCCTGTACTATTATTAATATTACAGGGCAAATAAATATTTGATGCATTGAAGGTAATGGGCTGTCATATGCATTAAAGGCTGTTTGGCGGCATAATGAGCGGCTACTGGTGAGACACTAGTGTGCATTTTCACCAAGCTGTGCCAGGCCACCAGAGAGTGCCAAATGTCCACTGGAGGAAAGGTAGCTGACTTGAGAACCACAGAAGCAGATATATTGGAAAATACAGAAAGAAAAATGAATCAAAATATCCTACAACAAGAAAATTCTAGCAGTACCAGAGTTTCTCCTCAAACATTTTATAACATTAAGAGGCTATTATATACTCAGTTTTATATGCATGTTTTTCAGGTAACAGTTTATTAAGTGTGTTTTACAATTGTGCAATTACTTTTTCAAACTATTTAATACTTACATATACAATTCGGTATGGATTTACTGTGATTTAGCTTATGACCCCATATGTCTGTACACTCATATTTTTATAATATTTTACTGTAGTAAAAATGATAAATGTGTGAATAAATTTCTTTTTTTATAACTATAAGGTGTGAATTTAGGAAAGAAGTTACAAAGCAGAAACACTATATTTATGACAGAAGAAATATTTTCCCATTGCTATAATCATTTGCAACCAGTTTGGTTTCAAGGGAAATAGTTCAAAAGATGGTTATACCCAAAATTCAATGTTTAGCATTTTGTGTTCAACTACTAAATCTACACTAATAAGTTTTATACTGAAGCATGAAACCAGATCATGAGGCTTAAATATCCTCCTAAATTTTATAGGATCAGTTGGTACTGGAGGAGTCTTGATGCTCAAGAGCTCCGTAAAGTCCTAGAGTTGAGCTCACAGAGATGATACTCAGGTAACACATCAGGCACTATTAGGCCATTCACACTGTTCCCAGGGCTACAAAGAACTGTCTTGCCAATGCAGTCTTACAGAGCACAGACTCGACGGGAGATTCCTAAGGAAACACACATTCAAATACTAGTAAACAGATACACTCAGTACGCTCATAGTAAAGTCTACGGTTTTGAGCTATAATCCAATAACCAATATGCAGTTTCTATTTTAAAATGGCTATAAAGTATTTCTAAACTATATAAAACATATTCCACAATCATAGGATGAAACAGAGAAGGTAATACTTTTACAGGCACAACTGAAAATAAGAGTGTGGAATTAATAGCTATCAATAGAAATTATTTTTGATACAGCATGCTCATAGCCTAAGCAAATATGCTAATGCAGTTCTAAGTGGAGCATAGAATTTTTGAGGATGAGTGTGTGTACATTATAGATATTTATTTGTATCTATCGTATATATTATAATTATGCATCTATAAATATGCATTTTAAATTTACAAGTCCATTACAAAGATTTGATAATATTTAGAGGAACATATAACAGATTTCAGAAAAGATATATTTTAACAAATTATAGCTTCACCAAAACATCCACATAATAAAAGGCTGACAATGTTTTTTTAGAGATTTCCATAACCATATTATATATGATTGTAAAACCTAGAAAACAATCTCAAGGAGAAAGAAAATAGATAATTGTATTGAGGCATAATTTGGTCAACTATGTAGAGCCACTTTATTACTACAGTGAACATCTTTGCTGTGAATTCTACCATGAAGTGATTGCATAGTACTTTGCTCAAAAAGACCTCTCTAGCCAGGGAAGTTCAGGTCAGAGATTGCTTCAGTGTGGGTGTAACAAGGGAGGAAGGGAGACAGAGAACACACACACAGCCTTTTCTGAAGCCATCACCCAATGGCAGGCCACCACTACAGCGCCGTTTTGGTAGGAGAGAGCTACATAATTTGAGCCAAAATTGAAAATTCAAAACAAAATTATGAATAATAACATAGGAGGATTATTAGAACCTGTTTTAGAGATTTGCCATTGCAGAGATAATGAGGGAAGTTTTTTCTTCATTTGACACAACATTTCAAGACTTTAGAGTAAAGAAATTTTCAATCTTTGTCATTTCTTTTAAAATTCATTAAGCTTCACTGTATATGCCTATGCAATTCAGAAATGCTCCAAAAGCTATTCATTGTGAGGAAGCATTGTTATTTTTAAGTAGTTGACGAACAATCATTTTGCCAAATGGAATCAAATACTGTTAAAACAAATGAAAGAAAAACTATGAATGATATATGACACTTAAATCCAATGTAATTGTCGTTAGTATTGATTAATATAAAATTTTTCTGTCACATACATATAAATTATTTTTCATTGACAACTCTCAGTTTTGTAACCAATTCATGAATATCTCCAAAGATCATCAATTAGTGGACAATTATTTGAGCAATCGTGATCGATCTGATATAAAGAGACAGAGTGAGAGGTCCTGCCCTCAAATTTCATGCATACTATAAGTTTGCAGTCCTGGCAAAAAGCAATGAATGCAAGCAATAATAGAAGTTTACAATTTCAAGAGGCTGAAAATATTTTAGCTAATTTGCTAACTGGAAAATTTACACTGAATTTTCCGCTTACATAAAGAAGAAATCAATAACAAGATTTTATTTCTATTTTGCGTGTGATTTAGAATCTTTATCCATTTATTCTTCCTTTTTTTTCTACCATCATCAAGCAGCCACAGGGAAGATCAGCGATTTTGTCATTTGAAACTTACATTAACATGAAAACAACTTTTTAAAAAGCTATGAAAGCAGAACTAAAAAAAGTGAACTACTCACCCAAGAAAATATATAGAAGAAACTTAAATGCATATTACTAAGCAAAAGTAGCCAGGCCAAGAGATTGCGCACTGCATCATTTCAGCTATGGGACCATATGGGGAAGACCGATCTAATGAAAGCATACGAAGGTCAGAGGTGTCCAGGAGCTTAGGAGGGAGGCAAGCATGAATAGGGAAAGTGAAGATTTTAAGGCAAGGGAAATATTGTGTATCAGAGTATAATTGCAGGTTCTTGTCATTAGATCTTTGTCCAAACTCATATATGATATCAAGAGCGAAACTGAATGTGAACTATGCACTTCAGATGAGAAAGAAAGGTCGCTGTAGGTTCATCAGTTGTAACGAATGGTCCCGTTCCAGTGGGGATGTTGATACCTAGGGAGGTCTGAAATGTGTGTGGGGAGAACATGAGAAACCTCTGATAAACTTCTGCTTCATAATGTCATTTACCTTAAACTGTCCTAAGAAATAAAGTGTACTTAAACACTTAAAATAAATTATAGTGAAGTTTTATCATAGAAGAAAATGTTTTATATTTTATAGCTTTAATAATTATAAGTCACATAGCATAGAAAAATTTAAATAACCCTTACAATTATACATAATAGAAATCAGTATAAAATTGCACTCTGTCTACCAATACCTTTTACAAAAGTAAACGATCTACAGAATAAGGACATTTTCAGAGCAGTGTATTTTCGTAGATGTGCCCCAATTACTTAGTTATAGGACTCACTGTGAGGTGTTTCTGCATTAGCCAATATAATTAGGGAGTCAGAAAGGTATTACTTAAAAGCAGCATCTAAATGCAGAGGTGTTTTCAATTTTATACATTCCTTTTATTAATTGAACTTGCTATTTATATACTTGTAGAAATATACCATTAACAATAAAGATGAACATATCATATTTATGTTATGACTACACAAAAGAGAAAGGAAAATATGACGTTCTGAAACACATAAAATACTGCACATAATTATTTTTGAAAGCTGCATTAGAATATATCAACTGAGATCAAAACACAATAAGAACTTATATGGATGAAATTCACTAGAAAACTTTAATTTTATCTTATATTAATTAGACACTAAGTAATAGATGCATCTTAAATCATGCTCCTCTAATATTTAATTTTTCTGTTTAGAAAATATCCGTTTTGAAAGGATAATCATTATATTTGTGCTTTGACTAAAATACATTTTGAAACTATAATTATTATATAACACACTACACACACATGCGTGCACGCACACACACACACACACACACACACACACACATGCACGCACGCGCACTCACACACACGCGCGCGCGAGCACACACATTGTTCAGAGTTGCTAAAAAGCAAATGCACCTGTACTGTCTACTTCCTTGCTATGGTTATCTCTTTAGTTAAAACAAAAAAAGAAACAACAGGGCCCAAAACAAGAACTAGACTCTGAATGAAGAGTGGAGAAATGAAGCTCATATATAAATGCTCAGTACATTCTTATCTAATATCGTTTAACTCAAATTAACAGAATATTTTTATGAAGATGATTCCCATTAGAGTAACCTTCTGCACAAATTCTTGGGCACGAAAAGAAAATATATATACTGCGTAAACAGGCAGTAGTGTTGCATTCCAACTTAGAGAATTTTTAATTGTTTTCTTCTTCTGTCTCCTAAATAATAAAAGTAAAGAGAATAAAACAGTCCAATATGCCTCAGTGATAATTTTTAGCTGACACTAGTTTCTTTGGTGCTGTGCTCCTTGTCTCCCCATTGGTACTTCCATTCATACTCAAGCTCAGTAATGGCTTTGATATTGTCTTGGTTACTTTTTCTCGTTGCTGAGACAAAATACCCAACACCCAAAATGAAGGATGGAAAGGTTTATTTAGCTTACAGTTCGTGGAGGTTTCAGTCCATACTTGGCTGGTTCTGAGGCAGAGTGGCACATGGCAGAGGGCAACCTGTTCAGGGCAGCAGAGCACAGCAAAAACCACAAGCAAAAGGGGGGAATGGCTGCAAGCAGCCTCCTTTTCTCCCCTACATTGTAAACAGCCTACCCCCACCCAGGGGTCATGAACCTCTCACACAGCCTCCATGCCCTCCTCTTTCACAGGCTCAGGATGTTTACAAAGTAAGCACCCCACCTTCCTCCTGAGTCACTCAGCTAAACCTCTAGATTCCCCAGGTTGACACCATGTATCAACCATAACAGATATGATTTACTATCTTTACTATTAAGAAAAGATTAACAATCATAACAGTTACAATATGGTAAATAATTATTTAGTTTCATTACTTCGCACACTTAATCACTGGAGGTGAGCACATATGGAGAAATATGACAAAGGAACAATGATGGATGGAGGGAACAAAGAAAGAAAAATGAGAGGAAAAAATAAACTCGGAGAAGCAGGGAAGTACGGTTTCCAACAAACATTCGTGTAACATATTATGACCCAGACATCATGGTAACATCTGGCCACTGGTAGATGAAAACATATAGATATAGTCATGGTGACATAATTTAAAGTCTGTAAAGATATAGACACAGCGACAACAAAATATACCCACATATAAAATGTTAAACCTGCCTTAACTTGGTAGAATCAGGGTCACGGTGTATGCAGTTAGAACAGTAGCTTGAAAAATGACAAGTTGTGATATTTCATGCAGAGATACCAGCAATTAAAAAGCAAAGACTCAAGAAAATGCAAAGAAGTGAGACAACTATAAACAGTTTGGTGTTATCGCGTCACGCCGTCAGTGTGTACCTCTTTTTGTCATAACCACTTGGGCAGACACCGTGCGTGTGACTCATTATACTTAAATTAGTTTGTGCAAGAGGCTTTTAAATATGTATTTCTTGAGTCAGAGAAAGTCTATATTTTCAGGTTTTTTAAAGCTTTCTAGAAAAATAACACCTCATAATGATTGCATATGTCCTTAACATCTAATCCCAGAGCCCAGGCATTAAGGTAGCATGGAATAGTAACAATCATCAATTCTAATACAGTGCTTATTACATGCCAGAAGCTCTTTAAATATGGTAACTGCCATGTGGTCTAGGTAGGCACCATCCATAAATCTCAATTTGTAGATGAGGAAAGTAGTGACTTGTCTCATCCAGGGACTATCACGGACTAGTCCCAAACACAAACAACTTACTTTATGAATTTATTCTCTTAATTGTCTTACAGTTTCTATTTGCCATTTTATTAACTTTCAAATTTAAGTAGCAATGTGCTATGCAAAATAATTTAGAAATTCTAAAGTTAAAACCATCAAAAAGGATACAGAGTTTAAAAAAATAAAGTAAATTAATATTGCTAATTGACCCTCTTGCCACATATTTATTGTCTCTTATATTGCAATTCTAGCAGGAAAAAAGAAACATAAATAGAGGATAAGGTAGAAAGTATCTTTAGATTTCCAGAGCTTGATATCTCCCTCTAGGGCTATGTATACAGTGCAGTTCTATATACTATTTATGAATAGTGGAAAGATTCTACAATCATTAGGAAGATTTGTTTTCTGAGTGTATTCTGTGTTGATAGTTACATTTTCCTCTTTACTTCTCCAAATGGCATTTGGGAAAATGCAAAAACAAAAACTAAAAGTCCCCTGGTATTCACAAGAGTGTATGTGCATAAATCTTAAGGAGGGGCTCAAAGATCTTGTCCAATATAAAAGTAATACATTGGAAAATGCCTGAAGCACATTTTAAAACATAGAACTAAACCTCCTTGTTTCCTCTACAAAATGTGCCAGTTTTTAAAACTTTCAAAACTCTTAATGACTTTTCAAAGCTTCCACAAAACTGTTTTGTCAGTATCCATTCATGAGGAACGACCTATATCCCTTGATAGAACCTAATTTATGCTTCTTGCTGGGTTTTCTTTGAACATTCCTAGATTTAATTATCTGGAATAAACTGTGCCTCTTGAGAAGAAATACTGCTTCTCGGTTTTATTCCATGTCTATAGACATTTACAGTCACAGTCCAATAGAAATAGCAAAAATCTTTATAGACTAAGTGCACTAAGAAAATAAATGTCCATGGAGCATGGAGCAAAAGGACCATTTCCTTAGTTTTAATCAGTGATTAGATGCCAAGAACACATAAGGAAGGAAAAAAAATCAAATATAAGAGCCAATTTCTTTGTGAATGTGTGATTAATATTGTCAGTCAGTTGAAGCTTGTAAGCAGTTTAGAATGTCGTTAATTACAGTCCAGCGGAAAGCAAATTCAATACCAAACACCTTTAAGAAAAAGTAAATGGGATTTCATGGTGCTGCCAGCTGCAGTGTGTCTTGAGCAGTGCTGACCTATACATTAGCATAGCTGTTTATGGACTTAGTGATACGATATTTAAAATGTACTCTAATATGGGTATTAAATTACATTAGAACTGTGTTTACCAGATTCAGGTTGGGAGGCCATATGTGCTATAAAGGTAAAAGGATTTAGAGAGTAAGAAAAGTGAAAAGAGTTCAAAACTTCCTACAACAAAGGCAGCATGAGGATATACCGTCTGGGGAGAGCCAGCAATCTCTCACCAAGTGGAGTTTCTACAAAATGCTTAGATGACAATTTTACCATTTTACAGATCTTCTCCTTTTCTATCATTTTCCCAAACTTGACTATTTTTCACAGGTCAGCCTTACAAAGAATTATGTTTGTCTTTAATAACCAACTGCTTACTCTTTAAGATATTTTATATTATAAAGGAAGGGGTGCAGATTCCACGAATATTAGCCAACTAGTGACCAATATTCTGTTGGACTAGTGACTGACAAGTAAAGGTAGTCTACAAAGTTCAGATGACTTTGGGAACACTAGCTCCAAATAACTTTCTAATTTTCCTAGCAATTAGCTATATTCACAGATCAAAATTCTTTTTGTTTGGCAAGCTTGTGTAGTCAGTCACCACTAAGAGTAGGAATAATAGTTCCAGTAATGTTAAGACCTTTAATACTGAGAATGAGTCTTCCTAATAACTCCATAACAACGGAAAATATAAGGGACAAAGAGTAATTTAAAATGACAGGTCATTGCAGGAAAAGAGAGTCCTGAAAATAATGCCCACAGAGAGTGTGTGAAAATCCATAAGGTGGCTTGAAGCAATTAGGTTAAGAGGAAAAATTTGAAAAGGAACTGGAAGGGTGAACTTTATCATCTGCCATGCAATGTTGTCCCAGCTTTTGGGAATAAGGCCACAGTGCTCACCTCTAGCTACCTGACCCTGAAACAGAGAGCACAGTGGTTTATGTTAAGGAAGGTGGGTAGCAGCATACATGTTGGAAATCATAGAAAGTCCTAAAGATCGTTGTATTGTATGTTAGCTTCTCATTTCACCTTAATGATAACTTCTCTTCTAGGCCAGGGCATCTTTAAACTTGTCCCTGAAATCCCTGCTGGTGCTGTAATGATGATTCTTGAGTCAGTATGGTGTAGCAAAACACTTACAAACAGTAGAGCCATGGATCAGACTTCTACAGTGCTACTGAGAAAAACAGCTATGTATGCTTGATTTTGCTTTATTCAACTGAAATACTATCATAACACCTTCACAGGAAGGACTTCATGGATCTTACTATATGGAACATGCATGTATACCAAGAAACTTTTGTGAAACTGGATGAGCTCTTAGCAAATATAACTTTTCTGCCATTTCACTGCCAAATGATATTCAATTTCAAAAAATAAGTACTCTCTTGTTCACAATTTCAGAGCTTCAACTTATTATTCATTTATTCACTTTTACATTTACCCAAGTAACTGTAGTTTGATATATTAATGTACACACAACACAAAAAGAAAACGACACTAATTCACAATTTAGACACACCATCGACATGAAAAAAGTGAAAATAAAACAAAACCAAGTGCAGAAAAGCTCTTTCACAATATGATCCCAGTTCTGTCCGTTTCTCTTCCTCTGGAGAGTTTGACAAGAACTGTGTAGCAAGCTAAATACCTGATAGTAACAGCCTCTAAATACTTTGGGAATGAATGAAGGGTTGTAGGCCCCAAAGAGTAAACATGCAAAAGCGGTGACTAAGATCAACCTAAAAAGGGGGAAAGATATATACAAATGGATGAAACAGTGGGAGGATAGCAAGAGTTGAATTGAGTCTTACTAAAGGAAAGAAGAAAGATAAAGCACTGATGTGCTCTTGTCCTAAGTCGCAAGTGTACTCCTGCTCTAACCTTCCTAAGGCCAAGCCGTAATGTAGGCTGTCTTCTCATGAACTCCTCCTGCACCTCTCTTACAAATAGGCTTATGCTCACATTTCATTTCTAGTGCATAGGATTTCTAAGTCAATTTCTATCCTACAAAATAAAAGTCACACACACCTGTCATCTAACTAGGAACTTTAAATATTTTAAGGCGAAAAGATAGTGTGTTATTTAGCTTTTGTTTAAACCCTAAGTGTAGCTAAAATTCAAATAACTGTTACTAGAGGTCCTGTAAGTGGGAAACAATATTCTATGTATAGTTTCAGAGTCAGTGAAGCGGCTAATATCTGAATCTACACCAATCAGTGCATCAGTACACAGTGCACATTCTTTTTTTTTTTTGATCCACAGTGCACATTCTTAGGGTTGGATATCAAGACCATGAGCCTAGAAGCCTTATTGTTTGTTTGGATTTGGGACATCCCTGGTGAAAGCAGATGTTGGCTAATATAATCACAATAAGACAAGCTGCTCTTAACTTTACATCAGGGTACCAAAAGGTTATATTTGACAGCTAATCATCTATTTTGTAAAGAAAGTTTTATTAAAGTACAGGTAATCTGTCAACATATTATCTATGGTTTCCTTGTGGAACTTAACAGCACAGCTGCATAGTTTCCTCAGAGACCGTATGGCCCACAAAGCCTGGAAATTTACACTATTTCCTTTTATAGAAAGTTTTCTGAGCCCTGCTTACATCATTGCATTCTAACTGGAAGTTGTGCAGGTAGGTGGTCAGTGTCTCAAGAGTGAGAACACAGGGATTTTGAAATACACAGCTGCAAGCTACATAAATATTTTCTTTTGTTTACTAAAATGGATCTACAGCGTTCACCAGTGTGTAATCAGTTCTTTACAGAAGATCCTGAGAAGGCAGCAGGCCATATTTTCTCCGGCAGGGATGATCTCTGAGATATTCTGTACAGAACTGCCCCACCACTCTTGTAAGCGCCATACCCAAAGCAAACCACCACATTCTCAGAGTCTCCCTAAAATTAGCCAACTGAAACCCAATCATGTACCAGGGTCTTTATCACTCCTCTTACAGATATATCACATAGTTCCTCATGCCAGGTGCTCTCTTGGGCTACAAGGGAAAACAAACCCATTTAACAAACCACTTAACACACCCATTTAATTCAAGAATTAGGCTTCTTAATGGAGACTGGCTGAAGCATGGTGTCACTTCATTTCCAAATATCTATCCTTACTATAGCAAGTTTACAGCCTGGCCTCTGTATCTAGATGGTTAATCTCTGTGTTAATCTCTGTGATGGTCTATCTCCTGGTAGACAGTTAGTGTAGCTGTTTATTTAAGGTTCATTTTATGCTTATATTCAAGGTAGGCTTAGCTTAGGACTTTTGTTGGTAGTAAAACTGTCTTAACTGAAATGCCCTGGTATAACTGGGTTTTATAGTTCAGCATGAATAATGTGAAATTCATTAATAAATTCATATTAATACTAATTTCATATGCCTAGCAATAACAGAGGAGGACTACAAAAATTTACACAAGTTATTAGTTTACTTTGCTCACGCTTCCTGAATAGCACTTATGTTACTGAGATGTCAGAAATCAGTTTCTTCAGCTGCAAAGCATTTAAACCTAAATTGTTATATTTTTCAGCTAAGATCACTAAATAATGACACATTTTCTGGGTAAGATAACTGGCAGGTTTTACTGGTATGAAATATTGAACAGAGAGTCCAGCTGCTATTCAAAGTCAGAACATGTATGTAAAAAAAATCCTTAGTTTGCAATATTTGAAATTTATGAAGATTATCGAATATTAGGCAGGAACACTTGATTGGGTGTCTCAAGTTTTGTTTACATACATATTAAAGTTTTAAAAGGACATATTATAATGATCTGCCTCTGCTGGAATTTATAATCTCAAGATTCTAAATAGGGGATATGCTACTGTAATGGTATTGGTTCAGTCATACGCACTTACTGCATGCTTTATCTCCAGCCTTTTCCTTGTTTTAGATGTCAGTTTCTCTGTGTTATTTTCCACATTTACATTATTCTCTGTTTCCTACTTTTTGCTTTGAGAATAGGCCTAGTATCGGTACTTAATGTCACTGCACAACCCTCGGGCTAATACACTGTTGTCAACGGAAATCTGGATAGAACCTGTGAGTCCAGAAAGATTATCTTGACAGCTGCCTCTGCAGTGGCCCTCACTCACATCTGGATGCGTAGCTGAAAATGTCATAGTGATAACTCATTCTGCCTTTGGTTTTAAAATTGTCCTGTATTTCTTCCCGTAGGAAGCAGGGAGTCTGAGTGTGACGCACGCTAAAGGAGCACAGCTGTCCCCAGTGTTGTCCAGCCCGATACATCTCTTTACAGCCTGAGAGTTTTGGTGAGGGACAAAATGAGAGCAAACATACAGATTAAGCAAGTCATAATTTTAGAACTTTTACTTTAAAATACTAAACTGAGTGACATTATGAGCTGCAAATGCACCAAAAGTGAGTAGACCCATATATAGGAGCCTATGTTATAGAACATATCTTGTAAGTTTAAAGAAGAAACTTCTCTGGAACTCAGTTTGGCTCGTAGGCCTTACTGCTGAAGACTGCATTTTCTTCCCTTCCCCACCCCGCTTTTTCTCAGGAGATGGGTTCGCTTGAGTGCGAGCTCATGTGAGCCAACCACGTGACCTGGATAGCAGCGACCGCAATAAAATTTCTGATCTCCTCTGGTGCAAGCAAGCAAAATGTCAGGATCCAAGTGCATATTAACTCCAGATTCTTGTCCCCTGATCTGATTGTTGCATCTAGAAAAAAATAAATACTGTAAGGAAGGATGGTGGGAACATGAGTCACAAGAAAAAATGAACTAGAAAGAGAAGGTCCAACAGATGTTTCTATTTCTTATTAAATTGCTTATCAGAGGGGCTGGGGATATAGCTCAGTGGAATAAGCACTTGCCTAGCAAGTGCAGGGTCCTGAGTTCGATCCCCAGTCCCGCAAAAAAATAAAATAAAAATAAAAAAATAAAAATAAATTGCTTATCAAATAGAACCGGAGTCTTAAAAGCACCCAGAAAGGTCATATGGCTGCTTAAAAGCAAAAGGTAAATTTAGCCTAGAACTTCTGTCTTTGGTTTTAATGTTCTTTCCCTGACCATTTTCAAAAGATCACTAATAAAGTGATTTCTGAAAACAGTCCTAAATGGATAGTGATTTAAATCAAGTCAACTATTTAATTGCTATATGTGTTAATCTGTCATTTGCCAAAATATGTAGTAGCCAATTTGGAAGATTAGGGATAGAGATTAAATGATATAATTGATGTAAAGTTTCAATTATAATGCCTGGCACAGAATAGGAGTCTTTAATTAATAGTTCTTGGTTTTGACAATAATGATACAGTTATCTCCAGATGAAAAGATGTACCATAGCTAATACCTCTCAGAACTGACAATGCAGTGAAATTTAAAATGAACCAGCGAATTTTTCCAGACTTTCAGAGTTAATCATATTAACTTGATTAGAATGCTGAAAATGTAGATTTATGCTATTTTCAATGCAAAACTACATTTTATTTAATGGGAGAGAAATCATCATATAGTGAAAATGGAATGTGGAAGGGGGCATCTAGTAGCATGACGGAGTAGGTCACAGTTAAAAGAGGCTCACGCTATTTACGTATTATAGAACTTGACGGGATTTTCATCCTGTGCTCTGTTGGACTTCTGTGATGCCCTTCCCATTTGTAGGAAGGGACGTATTTTCCATTTTTTAAAGGTTGAATATGAATGACAAATTCTTTGGTAAGATATGCCCATACAAGGTGAAATAGAACTACTGTATTTTTGTATTTTGATCCCAGAACACAAAGTATACCTCACTGACTGACACTGATATACATATCAAAATAGCACGGTAGGTATTACAGATGCTCAAGAATAAGCATCATTATAATGAGAACAAGCTTCCGGAATTACAAGGATGTCACTAAAAAGTAGAGGAGACTTGCTCTACCTGAATGAAGAAAGAAAATTCTAATTGGAAACTTCCTTTTGTAATTACTTCAGAAATGTAAACGGATAATTATTGTCTTTATCTTATTTTCCCCATTCTTCAACAGATATATTTTTGTGTTATAAAATAAAATTACTTCATATGAAAGTAGCAAAATCAGCACTTAGTTCATTGATAATATTTTCAGAAAAATGTATGGGAAGCAATATATTTTTACCACTACATTTCTTCTGAAGAAATTTATTTCAGGCCTTGCTTTGTTATTCCAAAACCAGCCACATTATTGATTACCTCATAGTTTCACATAATAAACCTCATCTACTTAAGTGACATGTACTGCTGCGATTTGAAAGTTCTCCCATGAACCCATGGTGAACTTCACTGCCATCAGGATTCTAAGAGGTGAGAACTTTAAGAGATGACTAAGTCATAAGAGCTTTAGCTTCATGGGCGTCTTCACTCCAGGAGAGAGGAGGGAGGTGGTGATGATAGGACGGGCTTGCTTATGAAAGTGAACTTTCTTTTTTATGTGTCCCCTTTCTTCCACTTTTTCTACCTTAGAGGCGCTCTGTCTTTCCGCCACATTGTATGATACGCCCAGAATGTGCTCAGCAAATGTAGCCCCCGGACCACAGCTTTCCCAGACAAGAGAACGTAAAACACAAGTGAAAATCTGAAGAAGAGCTTGTAGGAATAAAATAACTGATGCTGCGTCGGGTGCAGAGAAATCACATCCCGCTTTATGTGAGTTCCCACTACACTGCTTAAACTAACTACCCTAAATATAAAGCATGTTAGGGTCCGCAAGTGGGTCCCACTCTTTCTATAGTCTGTATGTTTCCTAGCAAAACGTAATTGACAAAACGTCATTGACTAAAATATTTGCTCACTGAACTATGAATGATAACAAGTAGAAACATTTCACTAACACCAGAGGTAGATACAGCTATCGTGGGCGAATGAAGACCCTTGTTGAGGTAGATGACCTGGACTACAACAATGACACAAAAGGTTACAGTGATCCTATGCCTGGTTATAAGGAATGCTGACGTAATGTATTTCTTTAAAGAAAACACTTACATAATTTGCACATTATTTTATTTATTTTATTTATTACTTTAGAATTTTTATCCTGCCCAAAGCAGTGCCTGAAATAACAGCACCTTAGTTTGTTTAATAATCACAATTCTAGGAGGTACAGGAGTTTCCTATATTTTCTTTTTTATAGAAGAGGAATTTGCAAGTAGAGATTAAATAAACAACAGCCCCAAGGTTACAAAGGTCGTAAATTTCCTAGTCAGAATCCGAACTCAGGTGAAGATCATCAGTTTCTGCTTTCCTAACTATTGTATATGATGTAATGTTTTAAAACATATATTATCACCACTTTCTTAAAATATAGAATGTAATTCATCGTCAAATATTTGTAACTAATATATTGATGTTACATTAAGCATCACTGATGGAAAAATGCACAGTTTTAGTACTAAGGCAACAGAAAACACTTCAACTACAAATTGGATCCCAAGAACATAGGTCATTGTTTTGCCTAGGTGCTTAAGCGAATCTTACTATATTTAACTACAAGATACAGTTAAATAAAATCATTCAGAATCCTTTAGAAAGGCTCAATGGTGAGCACATGCTATTTGACACAATTTCTGTGGTGAATCACCCACAGTCATTTACTTTATTTCAAGTAATCACATATAAAATAAACACCATTATTAACATGGAAGATACTTTATTTTCTCATGTTTCATTTACTTTCCACACATAAGGCAGCTAAAAATGCCTAGTCTTCCACTTCTAGTTATCACAACTGTGCTTCATAAAATCAGTGAGGTGAAAATAGGTTTCTTTTTACTGTTGTTTCTTATAGAACAAGGAAGGGCTGGTGCTAGAGAAGCAAAAACTGATAACATATGAACCTGATACTGCAGAAGTAAATGAACATATGAAACGTATCACTTGTAGTACTATAATGAATATTTTAAAAGCAAAAGGAAAATTATTATTTTCTTAATTTTCCCTTAGGATATCACATAAGTAGGGCCATAATATATTAAAAGGAAAAAAAAAAACAAATAGATGCCTTAAGGCATTCATGAAACTTAGCTTACAATAGAATCACCTAGAGGAACTCTTATACATAAATCTGTTATTGCATGAACTTCCGTGCCCAACCCTCAGTGGTTCATACTAAGATGGTCTTAGTAAGTAAGCTGCAGGTTCCCATGAGGTGTCCAGGCGTGACTTTCTAAGGAAAGTGACCCAAGTGAAGGCTTCATGACTTCACTCTAATTTTCAAATTTAATTTTCCATTTCCCCCACATCAAAAAAAATCAAGTAGTTTTTGTTTGTTTCCTAATTCTTTTCACCCATATATTAATATGGTTGTTATAAAAAACTTCCTTCTGTGATTGGCTGTCTTTAAAAGTTTACATGCCTCTGAGAAGAAAGTCAAAAGTTAAACTCTTTATATCTTCAGTGTACAATATTGGGCACACCTGGGGTAGAGCGGAGACTCTCTAAACCTTAAAATTACACTTTGAAAAATAAAATAAATTTCAATGAAAATCAGTCTTTGGGCTGTTGTTTACATCCATCATCCTAATTCTGTTAGGTGTTCGGAGCAGAGACTTTGCCAAGTGCTTATGGTCAAGATTTATAACAGCTCCAGCTCCTGAAAAGTTCTGCATATCTCTTGGGATGGGATTTATCCCTCACAGGGCCTGGTGAGCCCTGGACAACTTTCTGATCTGATAGCTTTGTGTTTTCCAAAGAGTGTGTGATGGAATTGCAGAGGATCCAGTTTTTCACTCTGGCTTCTTTCCCTTAGCATAGAACTTTAACATGAACTCATATCTTTTTATGAATGCCTTTTTATTACCAAGTAACATTCCTTTGTTTAGATATATATGAGTGTGTGTATGAATTCAGCAGTTAAAGAGCACTAGGATTGTTGAAGATCATGGAGAATTTATGAGTATAACTGCTGCATGAGGTTCAGTATGCACATAAATATTTATTTCTCTTGTATAAATATTTATATAGCATTCTATACACATGGTAGCTAAGATAACCATACTACTAATTTCTATTGGTTTGTTCAAAGAAACAGTTAATGCTTAAATTTTTTTACCAATTTAACAAGCTTATATCTGGTGACCTCAACAACTACTTTGAAGACAACAATATGCACTATAACAACCACTGTTCAACTTCTATCTTGTTTTTGGAAATTCTGTATCATTTCTAAAGTTTTATTATTATTATGTTTTATTCTCATTAAAATTAACTAAAGAATTGGGCTAGGGATATAGCCCAGCAGCACAAAAATCTGCCTGGCAAGTGGAAGGTCCTGAGTTCAATTCTTGGTACCAAATAAATAAATAAATAAATAAATTAAATATTGAGGGATGAGTTAAAGTTGCACTTAAATCCTCATCAACACTTTGTAATGCTATTTTTTCTTTCTTTATTGTTTTTCTTGCTCAACCAAAAGTGTGTATTGGTATTTAAACTTTTAATTTATCTTTATATAATGAAATGACTAATGATGTTAGTCAATTTTTCAGGAACTTATTTTGCTCTATTGCCATCTCCTTTTTTGTAAAGTCTCTAGATATTTCATCATATAATAGTTTTAATTTCTGAGGCATTAGAAACAGACATACATATTTTAGAAATTATTGTCCTGCCCACTAATTACGTTCCAAGTATAAAGAGTACTCACAGTCCAAAAAATAACCATTGTTAATAAGTACTATATTGTGATAGCAATAATACAGATCTAAATAGTGGAAAGACTTATAATGAAATTATATGTGAAAACTTAGGAGACAATATAAAGCTTTAAAAACTAACCAAAGGCAGCCAATTCTAATTACATAAGATACATAACAATTACTGTGAATATTGCCATATAATAATTGGTTATGACAAGTGCAAACATTTTTTCAAGTATCTCACAGTAAGCTGCCTCAAACTGTCCCCTTAAATATGACCCCAGGAGCTCTTTTTGACTGCTGTGCACTTAGATACCAATTAAAGACTAATATTCCATTATATTAAAAAGTTGGAGATATTCACATACTTACATGTTATGACAAAATAGTGTATTATTAACTGATTAAAAGCATAATCAAATACTAAATTACTGTTTCAAAATCAAATGTTAAGTACTTACAGAATTAAAGACTTGGAAGATTGGCATGTAATTATGCCACTAAAATTATCCATTATATAACAAGGCTATTTATATTCACTTTCAAAGCTTCATGTCTTCACTTGCAAAGGGTGATAGTGTCTACCACAAAGAGTTTTTAAAACTATAAAATGATTCTGTAGGCCACATATTTATATGTAAATATTAGTTCTGTATCTACTCAGATATTATTTTTAAACACACACAGATTACTACTCCCTCATAATTAACGCTGTTTAATGAAATACTAGACACAGTGTTTGGGGGAACAAATGAAGTAATTCTACCAAAAACAAATGCACATTTTCACAAGTAATGGAGAATAACTAAAATACAAATTTGTGTAATATTTAAAAAGTACTAATGAAATTCTAAAGAATAATGAAAGTGAAAGCATTCCCATACCCATTTCTTTCTAACTATTTTCTAGTCATTTATAACCTGAGAACAATTAATGACTCACATTTTCCTGAATAAAACCACAATAAAAAGTCTTTCCCTCTGATTAGGACAAGGTAATAAGAGGAAGGATGTACACTAAGACTAAAACAATAGGAAAGCCAGAGGCAATAAAAAAGGAAAACGTTCCACAGAAAGTGAGCATGACTGTTGAGAAGGTTTACCTTATCATAGTTCATTAACATTCAGTGGAGAAGAACATGTGTTACGAACTTTGATAGGTAACAGAAATTCATATAAAATGTGGAGATTTTCATAAACAGACTAGACACAGCTTCAATGAAATATAAAATGGCCAGACAAACCATAAGAAGCTCACTGTTAAACATATTAATAAGCTGGCTATAATATCTGGAATTGTGCACTAACACACAGATGTGTACACAGATTATGATACATTAATTCACTTAAAGAAATAAAGTGGGACTACTCCAGAAGAAATGATAAGTATAAAGAACTAAGAATTTAGGGATGTTTAATGTACCTAAGGAAACAAAGAAACAAAGAAATTGGAATCAGGTGTGGTGGCGCATGCTTGTAATCCCAATGTTTGAGAGGCTGAGGCAGGAGGATCATTGAGAGTTTGAGGCCAACCTGAGCTACAAAGCGAGCTAAGGCCAGGCTGAACTGCATACTGAGAACTTGTCTCAAAAAAGAAAAAAATAAAGGCCTACTCTGGAAAAAAATGACAAGTATGGAGAACCTAGAAATTCAGGAATTTTATCCACGTTCGGGGAAAATCAAATAAACCTTGTGCTTCAGTGAATTCCAAGAGTTAAAGCAGAGACACCCCCCCAAAAAAGTTAGAAAAATTGAAACTAGCTGTACACAATCAATGGAAGTTTGAGCTGCAGAAAAAAGCAATTACAGGGAGAGGTAAATACTGTGAAGTTCTATTTACAGAAAAATAAGCACATTAAAAAGAGCCACAGTGATGCTATGTGCTGAAATTTGTAACTAGAAGCTTTCTCTTACATGAATTTCATGTATTGAATTTTACTATGCATTTTACTTTTTGCGAACCACCAAAGTGAAAATATTCCATTAAAGTGCATTAAGTTCAATAGTCAATGTACAGCAATCTCAGGTTATTATACTCAGTGAGGTAAGTAAAGGACAGTGTGCACTGAAATTCAAAATTGGACAGCTAGAGATTTGGAAAAACCCCCAAATTAGGTAATCAGCACAGATGACATAGGTTCAACAGAGCAGAGGGCAGAAAACAGAAGAAAAGCTGGTTGAACTTACTTGATCCAAGGATTACCTAGTGTGCCTGAGAGGTGTTGGGTGTTCTCAGTGAATAAGCATAGCAATGTGGCAGAAAGCCATCTGGAAAAACTGACACACAGGCATGCTGCTTTGGAAAACAAAAGTATTTTTCTTTTCCTGAAGACATCACAGCAAATATTGTTATGCTTTTCCAGCTAAAATCTCCCTGCAACCTTCTGATCCTTGGCGGAACACCACTGCACCAGGGTTACTGAAGAAGATGCAGAGTAGAGTTTTGGCCAACACTTCAAAGGGAAGTGGGTCTCACTAGCCCTTCAGACTGCAGATGTGGGCAGCCTGTTGAAGTGGGGCTGGCAGCGCCACCAAGGACACTTCCTGGTTTATGCGCCCCTTGTGCCTGATGAGAGGGAAGATGATAATCACTAGTATCAGTTGTGGTCTGAAACCACCAAGCTGGCAGCTAGAAAAGCAGCACTGAAGTAGAAATGGATAAACAACACTGAACCTTACTCGCCCTGCAGGGTGCCTAGTACACACAGAAAGAGGAGATTGACATAGATAGTGAATGGCCACCCTGCTCTACTTTTTTGGGGCACCTTAACGGAAGTCTTCCACTTTTCACTAAAACTTCCTTTGTATTTGCTGAATGGTATGTGTATATGTAAATGCATATTTTTGTTGTTGTTTTAATTTTTTCTCTTAATTATTCTTTTTTGCTATTTTTCTTCTTTTAAAAGTAAAATTATTTTATTCTCTTTTTCTTTTCACTTTTCTTTTTAATGTTAAAATTTTACTCAGGAGTACGTGGGGCATAGGGTGCTAAAGATCAAATTTAGGAGTGTTCTGACATGGAACTACATCTCCAGCCCTGTTTTTGCTTATTTGATGGTTTGAAAAGAGTTAACCTGGCTGATGGAGATGGATTAACCTGGATGACTGCAAACTTTCAATTCTCCTTCCTCAGCCTCCTGGGTGGAAGGAGCTGTAGACATGCACCACTGAGGCTGTTTTCTTTCTTTCTTCACTGTTTACCTTTATCTATTTTGAGTATTCTAACTTTCCTTTTGCTTCCTTTCACCTCTTCTCCTTTAATTAAATTTTTCATCTTTTAAAGCTATTTTTTAGTTTACATTATTTCTGTCCCTATTATTTGCTGGCTGTTGCTGTAAGAGGTGTGGACACAATAGATGGTGTGCAGTTTTTACCCAACTGCTGTATTTGATTCATTGGTTTTTGTTGTTAACTGTTGTTTGTCACCTCCTTTCTACACGGTGCTTGGGATTGATTGTGACATGTTAAGTATTTCATGTCAACACAGTGTTGCTGGACTACACTCCTGGTGTACATAAATTCATGGACCTTGTTCTATGTACAACCAAGCACTGAATCAAATTTAGCACACACTTAAACTCAAAGAATGGAGATGACTAAAAGAAAATCCTATCCAATTACCACATCCCAAGTAGCCCCACTTGGGGGGAGTTGGGCCTAAAGACCTGGTCATGGACATTCATACTACAGCAACAGTAACAAAGAGGAAACATCACAAAGGCTATGGACATTTTCATTAATTATGAAGGACTTCAGCAAAGGTGGGTCCCATAATCTTTCAGAATGTATATTGTTCACAGGATTAGAGGAATAAGCACAGAGGTGTATTCCACACACTGTGCTCTCTACAACATCATTTCCTGACATTAAAAGGACATTAAACAGCCTACAGAGAATGTAAAAGCTCAGGCTCTCACACATTGCACCTTACATCAAAATACATTGGTCAATGCCAAAGAACTAACAGGAAAACTACACTCTGAAACTCACTTGAAAATATATTCAAGATTTCTCAATAATTTCATATTCCTATACACATACAAAAGGCTGTTTAAAAGGATCTCATGTAACAGTAGAAGAGATATCCAACCCAAAAGTTGAGCAATTATCAGTATAGAATTTTAAAAAAAGAAAAAAATATATATCCTGACTGTTGTGAAAGTTTATAATTTGCTAGTAACTGACTTTAAAGACAAGTGTATTGACATGTTAGACAATAAAGTCAAGAATTTAGAGTTCCGAGAAAAATTAGAGAAACAGCTGAATAAATTCAGAGAAAAAATATATGATATAAATAAAAATATTAATAAACTGATAGAGATATTAGAAAAGAGACTGTTACTTTTCTCTTGTTGCTGAGACAAAATAGTTGACACCCAAAGTTAAAAGGAGAAAGGTTTATTTAGCTCACAGTTTGTAGAGGTTTCAGTCCATAACTGGCTGGCTCTAAGGCAGAATGGCACATGGCAGAGGGGCACAGTTAATGGTAGCAGAAGAAGGCAAAAGTAACAAGCAAAAGGGGGAGACAAGCTTCTGTCACTTATACTATACCTATTCTACCAGGATTCATGGGGAACCAATGCAGTCTGTGGACTGACAAAGCAATCATTGGCCCTTAATCCCACCTCTGTTAATCCCAGCACTGCACACTCTACATTCAGTCACCTCTGAACAAGGTGACTGCACCATGCTTTGGGGGGCCCTCTAGACACAAACTGACCCATTTTCCCCTGGCTCCCTAACAGACTCATGTATAACCCTTTATGCAAAAGCCATTTTAGTCCATCTCTAAGAGATGTTAAAATCCTAACAGTTTCTGCATTGCTGAAAAATCCAACTCTCAAGTGTCTTCAGAGATTTAAGGCAAACTCTCAGCTGTGAAGAAAGGTAAACACTTCCAACATTCGGTGGCACAAGACAGGCATATCCATTCCAAAAGTTACAAACAAATGGGAGTACAAAGGAGTGAGACCAAAGCACGTGCAAAATTTAGAGGAGTAGACATTGAGTCTTGTAGTTCCATGTGCAGCATTCAAGGCTGTCTGTGGTAAGATGTGAATTCCATATTGCTTAGGTGACTCCACTCCCATGGCACTTCCGGTGGTTGTAGCTCCCATGGATTCTCTATGGGGCCGGTTCTGCTCCCTCCTTCCAGTTTTCCTCAGATCTGTGTTCCTGGATTCTCCAAACTTCCGGCATCTCCACTGTTCCTCTGGCTTCACTCTCACAGCTACCCTCTAAGAGGCATCCTGCCTGGCTTCCCAGGCCTTTGGAAGTATGGGTGAAAGCCTTCCTGACCACAGCAATCCAGCTCTTCTTTCCGGCATTGAACTCCTCAGCGTGGAGGGATTTCCTGGCAATCTTTATTGGAAGAATCTCTACCAGCCTTCTGGTCTTCTCAGTTCTAAACAGAATCTCCCATATATTACAGCCCTAGAGATTCCAATTCTACTTTTTCAGTTACCACCTATACATCATTTCAAACTCTTCCCACAAGCCATTCCCAAATGACCCTGAGCCACAGAGTCAGGTATATAGAAAAGACCCCATTCTTGGTACCAAATTTTATGTTGGTTACTTTTGTTGCTGAGAACAAATACCTTACTCACAAAGTTTAAAGGGTAAATTTTTATTTAGCTCACAGTTTACAGAGTTGTCAGCCCATAACTTACTGGCTTCTAGGTGGAGTGTAACATGGCAGTAAGAGACAGCAAAAGCAATAAAAGAGGGAGGCAAGCCTCTCTGTGTCTCTTGTATTGTATCCAATCTATTGAAAATATGATGGAATTAAACATGAGGAAAAGAACACAACGACAATTATTACATTCCCTTCAATGTAAAAATCTCTGAAAGCAAATGGTCTTCATTTTATCATTACAAGGCACATATTTACAGATTGGATTCAAAAGCAAGACTTGATCATGTACTGCCTGCAAGAAACATACCTCGATTTAAAAGATATAAATAGATTGAAAACAAAAGGACAGAAAATTATATCCCATGTTACTATGTTAATAGGGAACAAAGCAGACTTCAAGTCAAAATTTGTCAGAACAGACAAAGGAGTTTACTACACATTGGTAAAAGGAACAAACTATCAAGCGCATATAATTTTGTACATACATGTAAGATATTGGTCAGCTATCCCATTGTTGGGATAAAATACCCAATACCTAAGTCGTAAGTGAGGATATCTTTAGTTTGGATCACAGTTACCGAGTTTTCAGCCTACACTCACCTGGCTCCAAGACAATAATTCTACAGTAGAAAGCTATGGTGGAGCAAACATGCTCATTTCATGGTGGCCAAGAAGCAGCGCCCAGGGCAGCAGTGCCAGCAAGTGATACACCTTCAAAGGGCTGGCCCCAGTGACTCCTTTAGCCTCTTCACACTGTCCCCACATCTGTAGAGCACGTTCTGCTGTGAACATCAGTGGGTCAGTTTGCTGATGAGTATCCCTGATATCCATTCACTTCTTGAGTTTATTAATTTGTCAAGTTATCAATTAATATTAACTTGTGTATATACCAGTTTTATTGTGAATACTATTTAACAAAGAGGGATAGATAGACTCTAATACAATTATATTGGATGACAAATAATACAGTCTTGCAAATAGGTCATCTGGACAAAAATTTTGTCACATAAACATCATAATTAAAGTACACTATGCATAACATGGACTTAACAGACATGTACATAATGTTACATTCAACCATTATAGAATACTCCTCTTTACCATCTCATGGAACATTACCCAACATATACCATGATTTAGGCCATAAAATAAATCTTATAAAAAGTAATTGAATGGAGCTAGTCAAATTTTAATGGGATGAACTCTAAATCAATAGCAAGAGAACCAGAGAAACTGTACAGTTACATGAAAATTGAAGAGCACACATTTTTTGTAACAATAGTAACTCATTCAAGAAATCAGAAAGGACATTTAAAAATTCCTATAAGCAAATATATAAACAGCACATGAGGATTTCTGAGTCTCAGTGAAGGCAGTTGTGAAAGGAAAGTCTGTAGGTAAAATTACCTACATTAAACAAATAGAGATAACTCTAATAAATAACACAACGTGCATCTCCAACTTGTAGAAAAACAAGAAACAACCAAATCCCAATTCAGTATAAGAAGTAATAACCATTAAAGCTGAAATTAATTAAACACAGGTTAAAAGAGCAACACAAAGATTAATGAAATAGAGTTTATTATTTGAGGAGATACATGAGATTGAAAACTCAGTCTGCTTATCCAGTACAAGGAGAAAGATGTAACTTAATGGAAAAAACAAATGGGATCTGACAACAGATAATGCAAAACTCCAGAAGATACTTTGGACTATTTTGAAAAATTCTATCTCAATAAATTGGAAAAACTGGAAAAAATGAAAGCCTTAATAAAGCATTAATAAGTCTGCTAACAAAGAAAAGCCTATGACTAGATGCATTTACTGCTGAACAAAATTAGTTACCTACATACAGAAAAGTGAAACTAGATCCATGCCTCTCATCCTTTATAAAAATCTATTTACAATTGATGAAAGATTTGAATATCAGACCTAGACCTTTGAAACTGCTAGAAGAATACATAAGAGAAATATTTCACCACATCAGGACAGCAACAACTTCCTGAATCAGAGGAAATAATAATAATCAATAAATGGGATTATATCAAATTAAAATCTTCTACTCTGCAAAGGAAACGAAATTAAACAATGAAGAGACAGCTTACAGGGTGTGAGAAAAACCAGTACCAGTTGCATTTCTGGCAGAAGATTAACATTCAGAATATGGTTTTTTGTTTTTTGGGGTTTTTTTTGGCGGTACCAGGGATTGAACTCAGGACCTTGCAGTTGTCAGCCAGAGAACATGTTAAAGAATTTGAAAAACATAACACGAAAATAGATAATAAATAAACAAAAACAAATCACCCATTCCATTACAAGCCAAATTATCCAAACAGACACTTCTCAAAAGAAATACAAATGACCTATAAATATATGAAAAATTTCAACAACTTTAATCATGAGTAAATTCAAATCAAAATTACACTGAGATGGTAACTCACCCCTGTCAGAGTGACAATAATCAAAGATACACTACAACAAAAAATGATGGTCATGTGGAATAAAAAGGGGTCCTTCTATGCCGTCAGTGATAAGGCAAAAAAGTACAGTCACTATTGAAATTAGCACGGAAATTCCTCAAAAACCTGAAATTAGAGTTTTAATTTGATCCAGGTTTACCAGTCCTCAGGATATTCTCATGAACATCAAAGTCAGCATACTAGAGAGAGCCTCAGACACCCATGTTTATTACTGCACAATTCACAATAGCAAAGCTGTAGAAGAAGGCTATGTATCCATCAAATTAAGAATGGATGAAAATGTGGCATATACAAAATTTTTCCATCAGATATTTAATATATTACACATAAAAGACCATATGAATATGTAATAATATATCATAAATTGTGATACCTAACGGACTCCCAGGAATATGTATACATATACACACATGTACATATGTATATACATATATATGATGGATACATCATTATGTATCTATCAAATTTTTATCCATACATATGTGTGTATATAGAGCACATTATAAATTATAAACTACATACTATATATCATGTGTATAAATAAATTAATGGTGCATTGTTCACCTATAAAGAACATAAAAAGTCATAAATTATATAAAAGAATATGTAATTTTCGGGAAGTTGGATAAAATTGGAGATCATCATATTAAGCCAAATAAGCCAGATTCAGAAAGACAAATATTACACGAATGCTCTCCTACGTGAAATCTTAACTGTAAGAAAGACCAACGACCGGCAAGTAGAAGGGAAACTTTAGAGAAGAGAAAGGAATAAGGGAGATGGGAGGGAAAGGTGAGGGGATCATTTGAGACTGGAAGGGATCAAACCGTGTGCTATGTGGGTCAGCATGTGCCACACTGAAACACTGAAACCCACTATTCAGTGAAACTAATATCAATCGAAAAAGGAACTGATTCATAGGTAACATACGCAAAAATAAATTTTTTTTTTTTGTCTGGTACTGGGGATCAAACTCAGGATCCTGCACTTGCTAGGCAGGCGCTTATTCCACTGAGCTATATCCCCGGCCCCAAACGCAAAAATAAATTTAAACCATGTTCTCAATGACAAATGGATGCAACGATGCAAAAAATTTAGTTACATGTACATAAAAATTTTAAAAAGTCGTGTAAGTAGCAGTTATGCAGTATGTAGTAGCAAACTCAAGAGAATGAAACTGACAAAATTCAGCAAAGGCATCGCACCCGTGTGAGGTAGAAGTGTTCCACTGGTAAATACTTTTTAAAGTGCTAATGGTTTTCAATGCTTAATCAGGTGGTGCTCACTCTGGTATTCTGGTTATTTTGATAGCAGGTACACATTAGCTCACTTATGTAAAATACTGTACTTCATACTTTCTTATCATTTCTGATATAACTAAGCTTTACATAGTTTAAGAATAAAAATTTCAATATGTTAAAATCACACGATGTTTTCTTATATTCACAATGTAGCATTCTACACTACATTTAACAAATCTACATATATTTAAAAATGGTATCTTAATATAACAAACTATTATTCTCTGGTAGCTCTTCTGCATTTTTATGATTGTTTGGAAACTCAAGCAATAACATACATATATTAATTTTGAAAACATTTTATTTCATATCAACTAAGCAACTACTGATGGCAGCTCATCCTCTGGTCTGTATGCATACACACTGTATGTACATCTCTAAAAGAAAATACACAGCGGAGCTTGTATTATATTGAGCATAAAATACTTTTTAAAAATATAATCGACCAATGATAATATTGCATTAGGTATATTGACTGTAAAGAATTTCATGAAAAAGAAATAGAACAGAGCCAGCAAGATGGAGAAGCTGAAAGAAGGACTCCACTTTGTCTAATGATAGCTAAAACCCACATATTCTTACACAGTAGGGAATCACAGGTTTAAAAGTACTTTTCAATGTTTATTCAAAGTGTTTATGCTCTAAACTGCTTCATTGTTATAGATTAGTACAAGGTCTAGAGGGGTCTGTCTTACAAAAAGTGCAAGTATATTCTGGACATAAAGCACAACTGTGAATCTAAAATTCAAGACTCATTCCATTATAACTGCACATTTGGCTATTCAAACCTTTGCAAAATATATTTAAATTGGACAATCAAAATTCAGTGCCTTACATGAATGTCTAGTAGACAGATATTACAAGTGAAAATAAAATTGTTCTTAGAAGACTTGATTATCTGTAGGATTCTGTGGTATTGTCAGAAGAGAGGGATCATGTGAGCTTAGATCTAAGCTAAGTCTGGTCCTTGCGAGTTGGAAGTTGCAAGTAAGTCAGTTTAACCTCAAGAGCTTTAATCACCTCATTTCTTTAAAAAGAGGGTTAGATGACAGTTTACATGAAGTGATTCTAAAGGACTAACCCATCCCTATTTATTTTTATAATGTATTTACATTTGAAACATTTAATTTATACTATTTTTCAATGCACCAGGCACAATCATTTTTGCAGATGTGCAAACTGTGAGCCAGCTTCAAGAATTTTTCTCAGCATTTCTGTCTAATAGTTTTATGAATTTTGTGCCTCTGTTGTGTAAGGTACTAAGAATCCTAGCCCCTGCTTTCCTTTCTGAGCACACTGTACTCAGGCTCCTTTCTATGGACATGACCAAGGGAAGTCCTGCTCTTCTGGAATGAATCATAATTATTCCTATTTTAGAGCCTAGTGTTCTTTTATTAGAATTCACTCAAATTATATTTCTCAAAATCTATTTTCTCTAATGCTTACTAAAATAATCCATCTCTTTCACCCCCTAAGAATGATATTCTTTTTCAGATAGCAATTATCTTACCTGTAATTACATTATATATTAATTTATAGAACTTTTAGGGTAGCATAAAATAAAACATAAAAATAGGGGATATATTATTTTAACTGCTCACTGATATGCACAGCATATTCACAGTGCAAATTCGGACAATTCACCAAAACACAAAACCAAGAAGTACTTTATCTAAGACTTTAATATGATTCTTATGGAATGTGCAGTAAATCAAAGCAAACAACAGCATAATTCCACTTTGATAGCAGCAACATCAGCAATTTACAGCACTTATGAATTAAACAGAACGACTTCAACTGTAACAAATTCAAATATTTGATAAAGATAAAAACTTACTACATAGTCAATAATTCTTTCCAATTATTTTGTTTTGTAATATTTTATAAACATTTTACACTGGAAAGGAAAAAATGGAATTCATACACATAAAATTGTACTATTATTTACTCTATTTAATGGGAGCTATAAAAATTTTTAAATGCCACCTTTTTGCATCAGAGAGTTGTTCAGTTCATGAAGATAATAATTTTAGGGACTAGCTAAGTTTGCGTCTTGCACAAGCCTTTGAATAAATAATGTTCTCTACTATACTTCACAGTTGTGTATTACACCACTTTCAACATTTTCCTCAGTGTCTATAGAAATGAAGTAAAAATGGATATAAACTTTTCACCATTATGTAGAATATAACTAGAAATCAACAAAAATAGTGACCAGGACATGGAGACATTTGGCTAAAATTCATCGCTAACATATACCTGTGCTTTAGATTCTTTCAAAGAATCTACTTTCTACATTGAGTTACACAAGTTAAAATTTTGGAAGATCAACATACAATAACTCCAAGTTTTAAATACATTTTTATACCAGATCCAATCAACAATTCTGAAAAAACATAAAGAAAGGGACTAAGATGAACAGACACTTAACCGGGAGCGCAGGAGAGCAGGAGAAGTTTAGACTAGTGGTTACAGAAGAGAGTAAGAGCGACGCCATTAGGTGCATCAGGGGCCCATCCATGTTTATGATCTCAGAGAAGAAACTCTTATTTAGCGAACAGAGGTACAGCCAAACAGAAACCCTTTACTTCTAGTTTTGTTATAATAAATCCCATTTTGAAGTTAGTATTTATATGATCCAATCCCTAATGTAAGTCATAAGTTGGTCTATGGACTTCATGAAAATGACAGTTGTAAAGAATTTCTTGTGCTGTCAGTTATATTCAAATGTTAGTATAGACAGACTAGCCAGGAGGTTGTTGCTCAAATAAAAAAAAAAAACTAGCAATCTATTAATCTACTAGAATGCTATGTTTTTCATGATGATGCAAGCAATGTCATCTATTTAACTTTCCTGTATAATGTTCACATGTGTACAAGTAATTAATATAATGTATTTGTAAATAGGAGAGTCTTGTGGATCTTGTATATGCCCTCCATACAAGTACCCACCCTAATTTATTACATTTCTGTTTCTAAGACTTCTAGTTGCAAATCTAAACTACTACAGTTCCCTACAATTGGTAGAACTTTAGAAAACTTGAGTTTGGGAACAGCCTCTAAGCTTTTCCCCACTTCATCAAGCAGCAGTGTTTGGGAACAGAATAGAAAAGATGGATATTCTATAGCGTAATAATTCAATGAATCTAAGTAATAGCTTACTTTCTATATTCTTTATATTTCAGTCTTGAGAAAAACAGTGCAACTCATCATGGAATTTCTATAATGAGCTGAAACTCATGATCCTAAAATATACTGAGATAACCTTTAAGATGTCAAAACTTTTTAAAATAAAAATTTTATTTTAGAACAGTTTTAGATTTATAACAAATTATGAAGACAGGACAGCTTGTTCTTACACACTCCACATATAGCTTCCTTTATCACTGACATCTTACATCGTCTGAGCAATAAGAATTTACAGTGATCTATGCATTTTTTGGCTTGATTGCTCATTTTTATCGACAAATCGTATTCAATTGTATCATTGCACCTTCTTTTTTATATGCTCATTAACTGATAGATACATGGCTGTGTCCAGCTTTTGACAGTTTTGAAGTTGGTAAAAATATTCCTGTGATGGGACTTTTCTTGCAGGTGAAAGTTTTCAAACCAGCTGGGCAAATAAGGACCAGCGAGTTTCTATAGTTGGGGTTTAATTTAATATGTGCCATTTTATAATTAGCTGTGTTTATTCTTTTTAAGCCCCACTTTTTCTACCTTTTCTGATTTTTACTGGAGCCCTTTACGATTTCATTATGCATTTCCTGTTGTGGTTTATCAATTTCTGGTCTCCTCTAGGGTCTGTTTTCGTTCTGGACTTCGACCCTCTCTCCTTATCACTCCTCAGACAGAATTTACATCTTGCATCATCTCTTTCCTCTGGAGCTATTTCTTACAACATTTATCATTTACTTATGAGCAACACATTGCAAACCTTTTCTTTAATTCTGCAAAATTCATATTACATTACAGTCACTGTAATAATCCTGCTATGAAATAGGAAACTCATGCTTCTTGCTCTTATTTATTACGATGTAATGTAAAAGTACCACCTTTTCTTTATCCATTCAACAGATGGTGGATACCTAGGTTGTTTCCATTTCTTGGCTATTGTGAGTTGTACCATAAATATGGGAGGCTTTCTGATATATAGTGATTTTATTTTCTTTGAATACATACATGGGAGTAGGATTGCTTGGTCAGTTGGCAGTCTGATTGTCAATATTTTGAGGAAACTTCATAAGGATTTCTATAACTGTAGTGATACTTATTCCCACCTACAATGTGCATGGGCCCAGTTTTCTCCACAAGGTAACTAACAAGTGTTCCTGTTAGTCTCCTTAGTAATCACTGTCCTTGCTGACCTGAGGTGACACACCCTGACAGTTTTCTTTGCATTTCTCTGATGGTTAGTGATGCTCAGCATGTTTTCACGTACCTGTGGGCCTTTTGGATGTCTTCTTGGAGAAATGCTTTCTAGGTCTATGATCCATTTCTCACTCTTTTAGTGAGTCTGTATCTTGAGCTGAGAGTGTAATGAGTGTTTTTCCTGTGCTACATCTTCCTGCCCTTTACCCGACCCCTGCCATGACAGGAAAGCTAGAGTAGCTATTGGTGAAAAGCAATTCTTTATCCCAGACCTCTGGGACAAAGATCTTATCAAGTATTTTCTTCTGGAGACCAAATCTCTCTATTTCTTTTTGGGAATTGTTCTGTCTGTGTCTAGCAATGGTTACCTTCCCTGTCTACCTGCTAAAGCCAATAAAGGACCTTTCTCTGATCTTTACCATGGGCACATGCGGTAGCAAAGATTCAGCTCAGGGCCTTCTTGCTTGGCTATATCCCTAGCACTTTCTTATTTTTTATATCATACAGTCTCTTGTTAAATTACTAAATTAAGCAGGTTGGGCTCCAATTTGTGATTCTTCTGCCTCAGCCTACTAGGGTATTGTGATTATATTCACACATCAACATGCCTGACTTCCCAGTTTGGCTTAATACCTTTACGCTCCTTACAATCTATAGGACAAAATTAAACCGACTTCGAACATTGTCTTCACTCTCTACTTTGCGTATCTGACTCTCCTTTGGGTTAAAGTTCCTACTTCCAACATTTTAAATCAAGTGTCTTTGTAACTTTTTGCTAGGTCTACTCTTGCCCTTTGCTACTGTATCAAAATTACATCTAACTATCAATTACATGCAACTTTTCATTAGCGACCCCATGTCAGTTGTTCCATAGACCATTTCAAAGTAGACTTGCACATCTCCATGCCTCTTTTCTAAGAAATCATGACATTCTGTTGATCGTCTCTGAAAATGTGGCTCCTTTTCTATCAAGCCTTGTGCTTATACACCTCATGCCTTGTTTCTCTCACTAGAATACACGCCCTGAGAAAATGGGGTTGGTATCTGATTCATCTTAACTTCAAAATCCGCAAATATTGTGTCTGTAGTACTTAGGTGCTTAATTAGTGAAAGTATAATGATTGCTTTGAATTCTTTTTTTTTTTTCAGCGGTACTGGGGATCAAACTCAGGACCCTGCGCTTGCTAGACAAGCGCTTATTCCACTGAGCTATATCCCCAGCCCCTGCTTTGAATTCTTTACAGGGACTTTTATGCTACATTTTTTGTGGGATGGGTGCCGAGGATGTTCTATTCCTATTCATTTTGATTCTAGTTTTCTGAAATCAAAATTAATTACATTTCAATATTTTCATCAATTTTTTCATAATTACGCTTATGACATTTAATTAATTTTACTTATATATTTTAAGAACATATGGACTTATATGTAGAACATTTAACATGGTACATATATGTCTGGATCTTCTACTAAATTTACTGCAAGTTGACTGTGTTTCCAAAAATTGTGAGCATACAAGACCAATACAATTAGATCACAGAAGGAAAGATATAGCGACAGAATATTTGTTGTTGGAGGTTATGTGCATATGTGATAAATATCTTAGTAGATCAGAGAAACATGGAACCCTAACCCTGCAGGAGTTGGTGTTAAAAGAAACAAATGTATTTGAGAAGCCGGTCTCTGTAAAGGCTCATGAATTGGTGACATATACAGGAGCTAAGCTTTGCATATTTACATAATGAATTTAAAACTTCATTAAAATTTCTCCTTTTCATTGTCCTCAGAAGTCACCAGTGTGCACAGCAGTTACTAAAATATTGTTAAATGCTTCTGCTTATTTTAACTTAGAAAGAACACCAGGATGGCATTTAATGGACTTCAAATCATATCTTACAGTACCCATAATTTTCTCATCTTTCCACTACATTTTCTCTTTGGGGTTATTAATGTTTTCTTCCAGGGAAAATGATGTCAGATATCATATTCCAATGCACAATGGAAAATAGATAAAGATCTTTTGAAAACTGAGGTGCAACTTAACATATTAATTTTTTTCTTTTTACATGATCCTCAGTTCTGTATAGATTGGTCTGTGCTCTCATAGTAAGTAGAGCCCAACATCACCTGTGCTTCACTTTTTTTATTAAAATATATTCAAAATTACTTATTCACAACTCTTTTATGAGTTTATTCTTATGTTCCCAAACATAAATCTATCCTTTTCAAAAATAGTGAACGTCAAACTTTCACTATAAACTTATTTATAAATATTTTTCCGTCAATAAATAATGCAACCCAAGGTGTACTCCGATCAGTTCTCTTCTCTCTGTAATTTCTGATGCCTTTGAACTTAACCATTATTAGGTGTTCTACCTCTTCCTCTGACTAACAGACCTCTTCTAACCAGCAGCTTCTGTTTAGTAGCTGCCAAGTATCTTTTCTCTGTTGCTGAGTGTGATTATCTCCCTGCTTTGCTTAATTCAATTCTGAATTCTGAAAAAATTCTGAAAGATTCCCTGCCACTTAATTACTACTTCAGTATCTGTTAGGAAACTATTTTTAAATGTATTTAATTGAGTCAGCTTCACACTACTTCTACCACCAGTCCTATCCCTTCAATATTGTCCAAGCATAGTTAAAACATAAAAACCAACTCACAAACAATGAATTTATTTCTATTACAAATTAATATATTTTTGATTTTAATGTTTCTATTATATGCTAATTTTAAATTTTCCTAAATTTAGGAAGAGATTATCTCAACTAGGCAAAAATCACCAATGAAATAATTTTATTTCCAAATCTAATTATTTCCACTGAATAAGTAATCAATGGAATTGATTCCCACAACATAGTTTTGAAAAACAAAACATGTTGTGACATTATAGAAATCTTTCTAGTTTTTACATTGCATGATGGTTATCTTGGATCTATTTCTTAGGTGACATCATCATTCTTAAATTTCCATTCATGTCTAACCTCATGGACATCTCCAGACACACACCTATGGTGATTGTTAATACTTTTACTTCTCCTGCATGTTTCCCTACATCTTTTAACTCTAGTCCTTAATTGAAACTGTACTTTTACTGAAGACCCTGCTGTCACTAAGTTCTTCTCAAGGGGCTGACCTCCACTTCCTACCTACAAAGTCCTAGTATAGGGTCAATGTTTTCCTTTACTTTTGTTTCCTTTCCTTTTCTCTCTCTCTCTCTCTCTCTCTCTCTCTCTCTCTCTCTCTTCCTTTCTCTCTTCCTTTCTCTTTTTCTTTCTTTCTTTCTTTCTTTCTGTCTGTCTACTGTCTAAGATGGGCAAGCATCTGCAGAGTGCCGTGAGTTTGATCTTTTCTGGGTTGAAATAACTGATGTATTTTCTGTACCTAAGCTGAAACTAGCACAAGTAGAAACAGGAAGGAAACAGGCCCCAGGTAGCAAGATTGATTAGAAGTGGCATCTTTTCTTGCAGGTGTTTGTTTGAATGGCCTTGGAATGCAACCCCTGGAGGACTAATTGTAATGGATAAATATTCAAATACTTGGTTTTGCTTGTGTTGCAAAAAGAAACCATTGAAATGTACAAAAAGTATAAGTTATGAACCTAAAACTTTTCAAAAAAGATATTTATTTTCAAACAGGCACAAAGAAGAAAAGTAAAAGCATGCAGGGAAATTATTTATTACGTAAAGCTAAGAAATGATAAAAGCTCGTGTCAGGCGAAGAATGGCAATCATAGTGTACCCCACTAATCAACTGTATTCAGTGCTACATTTTTACAGTATCTTTTAGCCTTTCACCACATGTCTCCTTTTCTTGTGTTATTAGGTTGAATTCCATGCTAAGTTATTCTAAATTCTTTAAATTCTCCCATATATGTATCACAGCTCCCTTAATGCTTTCTCCAGAATATTTGGTTTTCCTGTGGTGTTCATTGCCACACATCCCCAGAAGACTGTCCAATGTTTCTTCCTTGAACTGGACACTTTCAGTCATATTCTTTTGAAGATCAGTGCCATTTATTCTCTATATTTCAGAGAAAGCAAATACCCACAGAAATAGATATACCTCAAGTTAGTGTTGTTGGGCTTTATTTCTGGATTCATAACAATGGATTATATGATACATTGCCACTATTCTTAGGAGTAACTTTTAAGAAAAAAATTAATGCAACATTTGCAAAGAAATATGGTATCATCTTATATATATATATATATATGTATATATATATATATTTAACTTTTAAAACTTACTGATATATAAAAGATCTGAGTTATTTCACTTAACATTGTATTATCCAGTTGAATGTGATTATCTTAAATATGTTTTATCTTATATGAGAAACGATATATATGTAAATATATGGAGAGAGAGACAGAGGCAAAGCAAAGTAGAAGACAGACTAACCGGAAGTAGAAAGAAGTTCAAATAATTCCCCAAATTACCTAGTCCAGTCTTTCAAAATATTTCAATATATGTGCTCCATTCTTTCGTTTATACTACTTTCTCTTAGTTCATTGAAAGCAAAGTTTCGTGCTATTTTCTGTTTCCTTTTGTAAGAGAGGGTCCTTTTTTTCTATGTCTTCTAACCTGAGTAACAACTTTGAAGATAATGATACATAGTGTATTAACTGTTACTATTATCTTATAGTATTATTTTATCTTTGATAAAACAAGAAACCTGAGAACAAGATAATATCCAGCAAAATCCTAAATGATATGTGTCTCCCAAATACCTAAACCATATTTTTCTTCAAATTATAACATTAATTATAAACTTTCTACAAATACCTGAAAATGGTATTTTTGAAATGTTAAAAGTACTCCTATTTGTTATTTGTAAATGAAATGCTTTAGGGGCATATTAAGGACATTTGTATATTGGTGTGTACTGACTAGCCAAGGCCATGGATCTCCCTAGCAAATGTATCTCCAGCTGAAAGGAACAACCAAATGTATCCCCACGTGAAAGTAACTTTCTGAATAAGATTGAGAGCACTACCTGAATGAAACGAGGACTTCAGCAGGTTTTCGTTAATGCTTCACATCAGAAAGAGATCAAAAATGTCCAGACTTCACAATACCTTTAAGATTGTTCCATTAAAGTTCAGGTTTCAACTAACTCTATGGTCAGTTGAAATGCAGAAATAGAAGAGAGAACAGAATTGAAAGAAGCTTCACAAAACAGCTTTAGAAGAAAAACAGAATAAAATTCTGCGTGATGTCATCAAGGCCAGATGTCTGAAAAATTCCCCTTTTGTCTCTGTTCCCTGACTTCTGAACACCAGGGGTTTCCTTATAATAAAGGTCACATATTGGACTGTGAGTGTAAATCAAGAAGGGCCTGAGAGTAGGCCGTGCGCTTGTCTTTGTGCACGCATAAGCTCATCCAAGGACACTCAATAACTAGATTTTCTCCTCTATTATCAGGCTATCTCAGTATCAAATGATTTGCCTGCTTGATTATATTGATTTTGCATCTTAGCAGCAGGTAGAAAGAATCAATGTGAAAAGGTTAGCGTGTCAAGGGAAAAACTGCAAATCTTAGACCAATTGTTGCAGGGGTGAAAAATATTCAAAGTCAGTGACACTGACAAAGCGAAGCTAGTAGAGCTTTTTCCTTCTCTTTTTAGTCCAGGCCACTGCATTTTAATTACTGATTTACTTCTGTAATACATTGCTGCTTAGATTCTCATTTAAAAGCTCCATAAATCTTTCTCTACCCACTCATCTAACAGTTTCCTCTTTATGCCTGAATCTCTATTCTATACAATTTATATTTCTATAAATGCACATTTGAGCTTTGTTAATAAAACTTTTACCTTCTGCCACCTCTTAAGATTTATTCTTAATCAAATACCAAACCGTGTAAGTAAAATGTCAATAGTTGGTGCAAAATATAATAATCTCAGGCAAACAAACTCAATGCGTCCTCCAATTACTGAAATGAAAATGTGTATCAGTCAGTGTCTGAGGAGATGGCAGATTCAGATTAACTGATAAAGGTTTGACTAAAGGAGTATTATGAGAGTAGTTGGCTGGATTAAGGAAACAGCCAAGAGAAAATTAAACAGCAGCATTCAAGCAATAGAGATAAATTCCATTAACCAATCTTAACCCACAAAAAAAGAGCAGGGCACAAGGATGTTAGAACTAAGCACATGCTGCCTCTATGGGAACCTACAATTAACCCTGGTAGTAATACTGAACCAGAAATGGACTGGTACTTCTAAGTACTAAAACTCACCCTTGACGTAGCTCAAACTGGGGTTTATTAAGGTGGTAGAGCCACATGCCAATCATGTGCTGGAGGTCGTATATTATCAGTGGCTATAGTTTTCATACTAAGTCAACATTCATAAATATTATTAGGCTAAAACATGACATGGGCAAAGGTAAAAACAACACATAGAATCAGATGCAGATTTGACTCAGACATGAAATTACAAAACAGTAGCATTAATTTAAATTTGTGTGTTTGAATAATCATGGTTAATATGTTAAACTTGACAGAAGAACTGGAGTTTATGAAAACCATCAAATTCTGCACACATGGAAAACACAATAATTAAAATTATGAGAAACTCAACAGAGTGGATTATAGTTTGGAAAACTACAGTTTACAGATGAAATATCACCTATACCTTGCTTTGATAATTGTTTCTTCAAAAATAATTATGTCCATCTGGTTACATTGTGGCAAATGATGCTTGGTTGCTAATTAAGGAATTGTCTAACGGTAATGACCTCTGTGAGTCTTACAAAAAGGTATTTATCGTCTGACTTTCTACATAGAAAGAGCCCCATGTGAGCAAAACAAAGAATAGCTGATGGGAGTATGCTGGGAGAAAATTTTCAGAATGAAGTATTAAAAATACTTAAAAAGCAATAGCTACTATACAACAAAAGACAGAATGTGAATCCTGATAATTCTAAATTATAAGCAATTGTAATTGAAGAAAGAAAGCAATATTGCTGTAATATTTGAAATGAGGTCTGAGATTTTTAAAATGTGATTCAACATATGTCAGAGACATAACAACTACTGAGTATCAAGGAAAGGAGCACAAACAAAAGACAACCATCTAAGCATATGAAACGTGAACAGAAAATATTACAGAATAAAATGTCGCTGGTAGAAGGCTGAGGAGTAGTTTGGCCTCAAAAGGGCCAGCAATACTAAAATTAATTATTCTGAATTCAAAAGCTAAATGCCAAAAGTCCATGGAGAGAATGTAATACATATGAAAGAATAGCACTGCAGAAGCCCAGTCTATATCAACATATATCAAATTTAAAAATAAAAATAAACATCCTTAACCAAACTAAAATTCAAAGAATTTATCTGCATATGGCTCATGTTGCAAATATTATTAAAAATAATTTTTCAGGTTTGAGAATGTGATAACAGAGAAAAGCACTAAAATGCAGTAAAGAGGGAAGAAAAAGAAAGGAAAAATTTGTGGGTGATATAAATATGCACTGCTTATATAAAGCAACATTACATGGATTCCAAATACATATAATTAAAATGTATGATTTTTGCAGTCTATGACCCAAACATTTCCCCAGACACACATCCAAAATGGTATGGAAAAGATAATTTGTTCCAATTTTAATTGCGATTGCTAAAACCCGTAAAGGTTATAAATGTAACTCCATGCAGTGACTCCACTCATGTTGAAGACATAGAAAATTACGAAGAAATCAATTCTTCATTTTGAGAATATATAAGAAAACAATATCTGTGGTCTTTAGAAAAATGGCAATTAAAACAACACTGAGATTCCACCTTAATCCAGAAAGAATGGCCATCTTCAAGAAATCAAATAGTTTCTTTCCCTTTAACAATATCTATTGTGTATCTTGAATCTTATTTACTCTTTCTGTTTCTTAGAGTAGGGAGGCAATATGACGTTTACACATGAGTCTAATTATTTCACGTATCAGTATGGTCTCTAGTTACATCCGTTTACCCATAAAAGCCTCGAGTTTACCTTCCTTTATAGCTGAGTAGTGCTCCATTGTGTAAGAAGAAAATATCTTTTTTTATCCATTGCTCAGTGGATGGGTATTTGGGTTGTTTCCAAGATTCAGCCACTACAAATTGAGCTGCTATAAACATGGATGTAGATATATTATTGTGGTATAATGTTTTTAATTCTTCTGAGAAAATACCGAAAAGAGGACTGGCTGGGTCGAATGTCACCTCTAATCCTAGTTTTCTGAGGAAATTTCCCAATGATCTCCACAGTGGTTTCACAAGTCTACACTCCCACCAACAGTGGAAAAGAAAGGATTGGGATGGGGGAAGAAAAAATATATATGCATATGGGCACAAGGTAGCTCAGCTAATTGTACTAATCATTTCTAACAGTTCATTGGAGGGAACAGTTGGTGCTCATATTGTTTGATCAATTTTAATGCCTATATCTTGTAATCTGAGCAACTACTTTGAAGATAAGACTACGCAATATAATAACTATTGCTAATTTCCTATATCTTGTTTTGAGATCCTGTATCATTGTTTTTACTGATTTTGTAGTTTGTTTTTCTCTTTACAGTAAAAGAAAAGGTTTAAAAAAAGTAATCAAAGAGTAACATGCGTACTCATGTTTACAGAAGCACAACTCATGATAACTAAATCTTGGGAGGAGCTCATATGTCCACAAACAGATGAAAAGAAAAAGAAAATGAGGTGTGTGTATATATATATATATATATATATATATATATATATATATATTCACCATGGAGTACTATTCTTCCATGAAGATGGAGGAACTTGACTCATTTTTAGGCAGATGGATGGACCTTGAGATCATCATGTTAAATGAAAGAAATCAGACACATATGCTTAAAAGTCGTATGGTTTCATTTACATGAGAAACCCAAAGTAAAAGAACAATCAAAGCAAAATAAAAGATAGTTAATGGAAAGTAGGCAAGTAGACTCTTCTCAAAGGGGAAGGGGATCAAGAGATGGATGGACTGGAACGGGAGATGAGAAGCGGAATAAAGATGCGTTATGTACATGATGTGCATGCACTAGCTCTACACAAGTGTTATAATCATCACCTACTGCAAACATGTACTAAAACAGAAGGAAAATTCAGAAAACTAAAACAGACAGATCATGTAAATAACTACAAAGGATATGCAACTTTTAAATCCACTATAGCATTAAAGAGCTAAAGAAACCTAAAAATAATACACTGCAAATACAGATGATACTTCTTGGTAAAGAATGACATGTTCTGTCTTGAACCAGGTATCCTGAGTGAATACAGGAGAAGGAAGCTGCCAAAAAAGAAAACAAACAGGGATATCAGCAAAACGTGCAGCACAACCTGCCAGTGTGAGCAGCTCTGAGGGAGCAGAGTCCCACTTACAGTATGCATCCTCATTTGCCTGCCAATTCCTCTCCACAGGACCTTAACTGAATATTCCCCGGCAGGGGTAGAATGTGAATGTTGGCCAGGAGGGAGGAAAGAACAATTTTTAAATGCACAAACCAAAAAGCTTCAAAAAGCTGGGAAAGACAGAGCAACTAAATGCAAGGATCCTTGACTCCTATGGTATAGGAGACCCTGAAGGAGCTTTGGAGACTAAAGCCCAAAGCAAGGGTCAAAGCAAAAAAAAAATGTAGATGGCTGTTATGGTTGATACATTGTGTCAACTTGGGGAGTCCAGAGGTTTGGCTGAGTGACTCAGTAGGAAGCCAGGGTGCTTACTTTGTACACAGCCTGAGCCTGTGGAAGAGGAGGGCATGGAGACTGTGTGAGAGCCACATGACCCCTGGGTGGGGGCAGCCTGTTTTCAATGTAATGGAGGGAAAGAAGCTGCTTTGCTGCCACTCCCCCCCCCCCCGCCCTTTTGCTGGTTGTTTTTGCTGTGCTCTGCTGCCCTCTGCCATGTGCCACTCTGCCTCAGAACCAGCCAAGTATGGACTGAAACCTCCACAAACTGTAAGCTAAATAAACCTTCCCTTCCTTCATTTTGGGCGTTGGGTATTTTGTCTCAGCAACGAGAAAAAAGTAACCAAGACAATGGGGATATTCAGGGCTTTCAACACATGCAAAGCCACAGTCAGTTGAAACCTGGGATGGAAAGGTGAAAAGCTGAGGAGGGCACTTAGAGAACAAAGTGCGTTCTCCACAGATCCCATGAACCCATGGCAAATGTGTAAATTCCAAAGAGATAATTGGAGATGGCAATGAAAACATCCAGAAAAAATCCTTCCTTGCTTTATAAAATAAACTGTAGCAACTGGTAGAAGTCTGAATCTGACTAAAATGCCATAAAGCCTAGACTCAGAACAAATACAAATGAGATGGCCTGTACTGTTAGTCTGCTGGTCTACCAGGGAGAAAGTAGGAAGAACTACCTGAACCTTGGTTTCCACTCTACTTTATGTAAAGTGTTAGGATAATGTGACCTATAATTTTAGACAGAACTCAAGTTCAAGTCAACAGCTCAGCTCTGAAAAGTCTTTTCAATATAAAATCCTATCCTAGTAGCTAACCTGTCTGGATTTTGCTAAGCTATAGAGTATTAAATGGGATATTTCTATGTGCATCTGATTATAATTAATCCAAAACATAAAACTGGCTAGTTTCAGAAGCTAAAAAGGATTTTATAGCTTACATAACATAATGAGAATCACACATCTTATTTCAAAGTTTTCTTATCAACAGACTTCTATAATCACTTATAAATCTAATGTCATTATTTCTTTACTTGCCTTTTGAATACTGTTCTTAGATTTCAAAGAATGCTTATCTTTACAGTTCACTCTTAATTAAGCAAATTCATCTAAAGCTACCTGGAATTCCCCATATTACTCAAGTTAAAAGCCTGCAATGTGTTAGAGTTGAAAAGCCTCTCCTGTGAATAGTTGGTATCTTAAGAGACTGTCTCATTTATTTTGACTGTGTCTATATTTTATGATTGCTTATGTAGCATTTTCAACTTTAAAATTAATGTCAATGAATCCTTCTGAACACCAGCTGACATGCTAGTCAAATCTTAAACAGACAAATTGCTCATATTTCATGTATCAGTTATTCTTGAAAAAGCTTCATCATAGCAGTATTATGCCCCTTTTACCAGTATGCTGAGTTCTTTATTTCTGTCAAAAAAACAAAAAGACAACTTGGCATTCACTGCTGTAGAAGCATGAACACTCATTCACTTTTGTCCCTTTTTTCCTAAAATACTCACATGTTGATTAAAAATCTATGAGAAGGGATTTAATATAATCTAGACCACCTTTGCAATGTCCAGCACCCTTTCTTTTCATTATGTCCTTCTGGCTCATCTTGCTTCACTGTAGTTTGATTATTTCAGGCTTTAACTGAAATAATCAAAGTACAAGACTCTTGCAACAAATCCTAGACATTCTGATTTATCCACATGCCTAGAAATCTAGGCTGACTGAAGAACTTTGTCACACTTGCCAAGTACATGAGCAGTGCACACATCTCTATGCTATAGAAAAGCTAGCTCACTACAATTTTTCTTTGTTGTTGTTGTTCTGAACCTCAAGGTGGGGGAGAGGGAGACATAGACACACACCATTTCATTTCAACTACAGAAAACCACAGGAATGATTTGTAATGGTAATTCTGTTAAATAAGAACACAAATTCTGTTGGCTTGGTGGTGGCAAGGCTGTACGATCTGTAAAGACTATTCCTGCAAAAAAATTTCTCACATATAATGGTTCAAAACTGTAATCCTTGCATTCTGGGAGGCTGAGGCAGAAGGATCACATTCTAGAGCCCAGCCTGGCCCACTTACAGATTTAATGAGACTCTCTGTCAAAAGTGTAAGGTATATAAAGTAGCATGTTGAAAGGCTGGAAATGTGGCTTTATGAGAAGGTGCAGAAATCTGTCCCCAGTATCATGAAAATGAAATGAAATAACCCTTTATAGACAGGCTATGATCAGACAGTGCTGGGGGGGGGTTCAAGAGAAGGCGGCAATGAAAGATGGGGCAGGAGCATGAAAGCCCCTAAGACATGTCGGACCAAATGATTTAGGACTGAGCACTCCTGGGCTGTGTATGGGTCTTTTGACGGTTTCCATTCTAACAGTCATTGAAAATGTGTAACCTTTTATGATCATCATTACTCTTCACTAATTTTTTTTCTTACCAAAGATGTTAATCAAAACAAAAAGAAGAAAGAAGGAAACAGTTTTTGTAATGAAAAAATACTTTAAAAGGTTACATGATTTTCACTGAAATATGATATTAAAACAGTATATCTTAAATTACATAGTGGGCTTTCATGGCTCAATAAATAAGTCATAGATGTGTGCACGTTAAGAGCAACTTCCAAATCTACACCAAACCCTAAGAAGTGCAATAGTATTGTGGTTAAACGGATATTCTCCAAGTTGACTTAATTTAAATTCTTAGTCTATCAATTTCTAGCTACATGATTCCGGATAAGTTAATGATATAAATTGTAACAATATTCTGAAACGCAGTATAGGTATAGTGCACTTTATTTTAGAATGTCACTGTGGGGGTCACATGGATGAATACAAAGTGCTGATCACAGTATTTGAAATGTGGTAAGGTTATATAATTTTTAGATAGCATCAGTTATTAGTAATACTTATTGTACAGAACATTGTGAAAGCAAGGGAAGCCACATTGAAACAACTGGATATCTAGCTCTAATTATTATGCTTTTAGAAATGAAGAATCAATCACTCAATTTCAAATTTTATAATACCATTAATAATTTCTATTAATATATTTAGTCAAATATGGAGCACGTTTTTTATTCTCGTATTTAGGATTTTTGACTGCATTCATTGTTAATTTCATAGTGTAATGGACATAAACTTACTCTGTTATAGGGAACAGGACTTCAAATGTTTACAAACTTTATTTTTAACATGAGTCCACCTTCAAGAGGTTATCTTTCTAATATCAAACATATTCTTCTGTGAGTGTTCACTTCCATTATTTAAAAATTCTTACACTGCATAATAAATAAATATTGTTCTCAATGTTACTACTTTTATTATTTTCAACATTGGGTAGCATCTTAGCTTGAATGAAGGCTAATTCTCTAGTACATTTTAATACAAAATCTCTATTTGTTCAAAGTATTAGAATGTCTAGTTCAATTGCTCATAATTCATCATGTTTGGTCATTTTACTGGTTCAGGAAACATACTTTTACATTGAAAAACACAAAGGTTACAGTTGAATTTTTCTTAAATTTAGATTAACAGTGATCAAAAGATAGCCATATCCATATCCATGTTATAGGGCATGATGGCTCACACCTGTAACCCCAGTACTCAGGAGGCTGAGGCAAGAGGATCATTGCATGTTCGAGACCAGCCAGGGCTACAAAGTGTGCTGAAGGCCAGCCTGGACTGCATAGCAAGACCCTGTCTCAAAAAGACCAAAATAAAGCAAGAAAGAAATAAAAATAACATATCCACGTTATATATATAAAACAATTAATAAGTATGTGAATGATTGAAGTGCTTCTAAAATATGGACATTTGGCATTTTGGATTTTTCTAGGCTAAAGAGGCTTATTTATTTCCTATATATGGCTTATATTTCTTTCTTTAGATCACAATATAGATAATAAGAACTTCCTTGTAAAATGCTTCTGAACTAGCCAGTGCTCATTTCTCCTGCTGTCAGCAATAATACACTGTTATTCTAACTTCCCCGTTAATAATTTTTAACTGTATATGAACAATAGAGCATGAATATGGTATTAGATTTGCACTATGGAAAAAAAGGTACGGGGTTATTAAAACTCCCAATAGATTGGGAGGAACAGTCACTACTGCTTCCCAGGGAACATAATAAATGACAGTGTAACGTGGAGACCCTGACATATCCTGGTGACTTCAGGGGTTCAGACAGACGTAGTGAGTATACCGCTGACATAACTTCCATGCGTGCCGCCCTTATGACTAACGTGAATGGAGAAACAAATACAGTGAAGACATTGTATGGGTAAAATCTATCATCACTGCAAGTTCATTTAGAATTTCTGAGCAACACTGAATCATAAAGTAAGGTATCAGTATTTTGACATGAATAGCACTGAAGAACAATAATCAACCAATTCGGCCTGTGTTGCAGTGCCTTTTCCAAATAGCTTTAATATTTTTGTTTCCAAAATACTAGCAGTACCAGCTCCAGAATAATCATGAGTGGAGCTACATGACATTGGGAGATAGTTTGTAAAAATATTAATTTTCAGAACAAAAGGGTTGGTGAAAAATAAATAAATAAAAACATCTCCCCGACAATGTTAGTGTTTATGAAAGCAGAAAGGAGAGTGGCCGGGGAGACCTGTATAAAGAGAGTTATAAAAAGTTATTCGAATCTTAATTCCTATGGCATTTAAAGTGATAAATTTCAAACTATGACAGAAGCATAGTTCACCATTAATGATTTTATACCAGAAGTGTACAGTATTTAGCAAGTTCATGAATAATACAGAAATGATGTCATCAGCATCTATCCTTAAAAGGACGACATCATTTTATAAAGATATTATCAGAGCTTAGGATTTACCCATCATTAATTTCCTGAGGATGATGATCGTCTTTTCTGTTTGATAAGAGAGCTTGGCTACACTGCTCCATTATGTAAGGAAGGGGTCAAACGCCTGGTGCTTGTGCTAAGGTGAAAATATATAAATGTAGAGCAATGCAGATAACGTACCTTATGGACTAGATTCCGTCCAGTACCGAGCGGCTACCTGTCTGTCTGACTTAAGACAGATAAACGTATGCTTGGTTACAGGCCCGTTCCTCTGACACGTTACCTCTCACACTCTTAGATTCATTTTCCCATTAAGATGGACCGTACGTCTTGGAGACCATAACCCCCTCTTCATGGCCTGCTCTGTGCTATGCCAAGAGCTGGAAGAAATAACCCTAGAAAACATGCATCTAGTTCATTTCCACTGCTGGAATCCTGACAACATAAGCAGCGCCCTGCTCAGCCTGCTTACCCAACTTTCCCATGACTATTTATTCTTTCCCCTCCAATTCCGAACCTTTGAACATGGTGGTGGCTCTCTGCCCCCAGACTCGTTCTATCCCTCACTCCCCAAGGAATTCCTCTGGGCATATGTGATAAATGCAACTATATTAGGAAGGCTTTTAAAATTATCTTTCCTTCTCAGACTTTCTCCTCTACTCTAGAGAAGTGTGTCCATTTCTAGCAGAGATCTCCACTTAGGACTCTCCACTTGAGTATACCAGAACATCACCAACGCAGCATGTTCAAAACTCCTGCGTCCTGCCCCCACTGCTAAGGTCACTTTTTAGGTTTTCTCTTTGGTTGTTTCTTCAGTTGTTTTTGCTTGCTTGTTTGGTTGGTGTTTGTTTGTTTTGCAGCCAGACTTTGAGATCTCATTTAACAGTGAGTCTATTCTTCCGACTACCTATACCAAATATGTTAGTATGTTTCATCCCTTTTCTTCTCTTATACTACTCATTTGGTCAACTGTACCTTTACAATATATCTTGTCAACAACGTAGCCCATTAAACATCGCCTTTCACATAAATTATTGCTATTCACACAGGTTTTTCTTGAAAACTCCACCTTATTACTCATCCACTAAATTGTGCGATCTCCTTAAAATATGAATAGAATTGCCATCAGGTAAAAGACCTCCACTGGTTCCTCTGTTTCCTTCTCTGTAATAGTGATAGTCCTTGACTTACAACGTACAGATTCTCTGTAGTCCACAATCGTCCCTTACAATTTCCTTTCCCTCACTCACCTCCAGCTCTATTTCCTTGCGATACTAGGGGACCGGAGAGGCGCTAGTCAGCCCCAGCCACGGCCTCTCCTCTCTCTGAAACCCTCTCCCTGGACCCTAAATGGCATGGCTTTTTTATTGATTGCTTCGGGATTTAGAGCTAAATTTACTTTCTGAATGAGGTCTTTCCTGGGCACATCATGTTAAAATGCAAGTTTTACTTAACATTTGATCTCTCCTGTCCCACTGTATTTTATCTCTACTGCTAATTTAACAAATTATAAATTGTACTTATATTCTCATTGGCTAAGTCTTCTGTTGTAACAGAAGTTCCCTGAGGGGAGGAGGGGAGGAATAGGGAAGGGAGGTGCTTTTCACTATTGCTAGGATCCAAAAGCAGTTCCAGGCATATACTTCAAACACTATATAAATATTCATTCAATGAATTGATGCTTTTGACAAGGGTTTTAGAGTAATATCTACAACAAAAAGAATAAATATAGTGCTTATAATAAAGCAGAAGTGTTTTGGATACACCAGATCAGGCAGTGCAGAAGTGGTATTTTTGCTTGACAGTATTTATGCTTGGCTCTGCGTCTAACCTAATGCTCATCCTGTTCAATACTTTGGCTTCTTTCATGGTCCAAGATGCTCTCTCTCTTATTATTCTTGATTGACAGTTGGAAGGAAGAAAGGAAACTGGAAAATAAGGACTTAACTCTTTCCCTCTTTTACTGTACAGACCATCTCTACTCAGATCCCAGGGAAAACAGCTTCCACAGAATACACCTAATCAGTAGTGAAGTGAAGTATAGGCCCATTCTCGGCTATCATATACCTAGGTCTTTATAGCCCAGGCTCATCTTGAACCCACAACAATCCTCCTGCCTCAGCCTCCAGAGTGCTGGGATTACAGGCATGCACCACCACTCCTGGCCTTATGTCTAGTTTAAAAAAGAGAAGATTGATTTTGGATAACAACATGCAACAGTAGATCCAAATACCTATCTCCTAACGCTGTCTCAAACACAAAGATTGACACCAAAGATATGGTCAGTAAATCCACAATCTAACTGGAAATCTATAAATAAACCTTAGAGCAATTTTGTGGCCAACATGTTCATCAGCTTTATATCTTTATGAGTTTCCAACTCTTGCAAACCAAAACGTCCTCTTATTAAAATAGCCAGCAATCACTTGCTCAATCCGCCATGACAAAGCTAGTCTAAATGTGCCCAGCCCTCATCCTTACACAAGTAACAAGTAGTATATGAGTTTAATAAAACCAAAATACATACAGTGGTTTCACCAGCAAAATCAACTTGGTTTTATTTTATCTGTTCCAAATTTGAAATTGACCCAACTTGTGTCCTCAGCCTCTGATCCTTCCTCAGTCTCTGATTCGTTCGGCCTCACAGTCTCACATTTTATTTTGAAAGGAAAACAAATGTACCTTCTCTATGTCAGGACCTACGTATTCTGCTTTTTCTTTTTCTGAAAATTTTACCCTTCTGCTAAAAGGTATGTCCAGGGTACACCATAGTTTTGGGTATTTCTGACCACCATGAACCATAGAATAGTCATGTAGTCAAACAGACAATTTTATTTTTGCCTTATAGATACATGGCTTAAAATGTAACATGTCCTAAAGAATTTAGGTTTTATCAAAAATTAAACATTAGCACTTTCTTTTTCATGGGATGTGTCAGCAGCAACTGATTATTTTGCCAAATATAGCACACCAGACAATAAATAAATTCCATACAATGCAGTTGAATCAACTTGATCTGATCTGATGATAAATAAAAATGCCTTGAACAAGTTGAAAAGGAAATAAAAATTAACTGTAATTTTCTTCAAATGTTAATTTCTTATTATATCGGGAGCAAAGTGAAATTATTAAAATGAATTACCACATACCCATGACAAGAGTCCCAGGAAAGACATTTGAAACAGTTTTACTGTGAAATAACTCTCTCAGTGTTCTGGACTTTGGACCTTTTCAGTACCTAAAATAACTTCCCCCTGTGCACTCAAGCACTTTGAAAGCTTTTTCTGCAGTTTTCTAATTTATTTTTAGGCCCCAAACTGTCTTGCTCCTACTGGTACTGCTTCTTCAAAATTCCTCTCAGAAGGAGTTTCCTTCCTGCCGCATTTAGACTCTGGACCCTTCATTTCATCGGACCATTCTGTGACATCTTCTTCTGTAGATCAATTTGCTCCCACATAACTTGTAAGGCATCGCCCCTCACTTAAAAAAGTGGTGGTGTTCCTCTTGTTATTTATCTCTCTGGTTCCGAAATGTTGTTTCTACAGCTCATTTCCATGTAAAACTTGTTCTCCTTCCAGCTACCACTGTCCGTGAAAGATTGAAAAACTACTTTGCATACTTAAATTTCCTTTTCTGTCAGATCTTCCAAGAGCCTCTGGCCCATCCCATCTCTTTGTCTTCCTCGTTCATTGTGAATGAGGAACTCCAGGGTATTCACTATCTTAACTTCATTACTGTGGGTCTCAGAGAAGCTTCCAACCTTACCAGACTGAGGGGTTAAGAGCATGAGCAATGATGATCCAGAGGACACACTGTGTTTCTGGACTAAACTCATTATTTCATGGCTATCTTTCACCATCACCAGTCCCCTAAGCACACAAATACCAAGAGGGGCCTACAAGTGAGAAGAGTACATAGTACTGGTTCTCAAAACGATGTCTTTAGACTTGGCAGAGCTCAAAGAGCATCATCAGGAAGGTGCTGGAAACGTAACTGCTTGGGTGCAAATCCAGACCTCGCGAACAGCAAGCGCCAAAGGTAGGGCCAGCATTCTCCCTGTCACTACTCCATCAGCTCATTCTCATGGAGACCCCAGTCTGAGGAATAGCTATAAAGTAGAGCACACTTACACTAAGGGCCAGCATGCGAGCTGGACACTCACTAAAAGCGGCCGGGTTAATACTGCTCAGAACGCAATGCTGTCCTCCGCTGGCTCTTCCTAATCCCCTGTGCCTAGGGGTCAGCTCTGTTTCGTTCTGGTGCTAACTTTGGCTCATCATTTCATCTGATTCCATTTAGTAGCCTGAGCAAGTTCTCTTCCTCATAAACCTCTGATCTACTCCAATTTAATTGCAGGCATTCCACTATGTGTGTGTGTGTGTGTGTGTGTGTGTGTGTGTGTGTGTGTGTGCACGCGTGTGGGGGCGCACACGCATGCGTTCGCGCATATGCACACGTTTCCCCAATTCAATACTTCCTTTACTTGTCATTCTAAGTTGAATGATCTTTTAAAAGTATGATAGTTGAAACACAGAGCACTCAGTAGACTCATAAAACTTGTACTCAACTAAAACACTTAAACTTATGGAGTTCAGAATACATAAATTAAGAACACCATATTTCACTGTAACAGAACTGAAGTAAAAAAAATGAAAATGTAACGTTGCTATAATAGAAAAGGTGAAATTCAGTTTTGAAACTGCACAGAGGGCAGGATTTATTATTCAGAGTAGAATACATTGTGCTGAGATTTTTTTATCCTCAAAATGTAAGATTCTTTTCTATTTTTTTGGTTTAATTTCCTTGGACTTTGACAGTGACTATTTGGAATCTCTGTTGTTATGAGAGATATTTTATTGATCTCTAGCACTAACAATCTAAGAATAAAACATAAATAAAAAATAAAGTTAGCTGAACATTTTTAAATGTTAGATTAATTTCAGTGTTGTCTATCTATGCATGTATCTGCTCAGCAATACAAAGTATATATCAAATAATTATATGTACTGTTATGCCTATGAATTTCAAATGAATGACACTTATTATCAATATTTTGATCTAGTAAGAATTATTTGAGAGCCCCCTGCCCAAAAAAAATCAGTATTTACTGAAGATGGTTTTGTACTTAACCTAAATACATTTCCACTGCAGTTTATGACTAAACATCACATTCATCTATGTAAAAAGTCGGTAACTAAAACTACTTCAAATGATACATTTAGACATTTACAATGAATAATTGGTAGGTTTTTGAATAGAAAAATAAAATTAGGAATTTTAGTCATGATGAGTTACAGCAGAAGTTTGAATTATAGAATACTATATTATAAACATGTCCCCTAGAAAATGTACTTCCACAAATGCTTCAAGACAATAGAATTTGATCTTTATTTGAAATGCATTTAACTCCAGAAGGAAATGTCACTAATGAAAGACTTGTAGATGTTATTCATATGTGTTTGCAGTAAGCAAGTGAAAGAGACACAGTTCGAGACTCTTGAGCTGCCTGTGAATATAAGTTGACAAACATGGAGCTTATGTATTAAATTTGTGTAGTTTGACTAATTCTATGTTTCTGAGTAATTTTCAAATACTCACAAATAATTTTATACACACACATCCATGTTAACACATAACCAAGATCCCAAGATGAGTGACGGAGTCAGAATAATATTATTTTTGTTTTCACTAATTGTTGCTTTCCCTCTCATGTTGAAAATCAAATTCTTAAAAATAAAATTTTAAGCATGATTCAAAACAGATAAAAACAAGTACTGAACTATGACCTTAAAAACCAAGAGTACTTCAAACATTTGTTGTAACTGTTATAATACCTCTACCTCTATATAACTGTAAAACATTCTACTTTTAACTCTTCATCTGACTTTTTCCCAGAATTTTCTGCTATATCACTACTGTAAGTTCAAGGCACTTTAAATATTATCCAAAGCTTGGAAAAAAAGTAAGAAAAGACAAGAGAAAGTAGCATACAATCCACAAAGTAAATTAATCATCAACCTAAAACTATAAAACAAACAAACAAACAAATCTGTTGTTTATTTATATTTCAGTGATGCTTACAACACTTGGAAGAATTATAAGTGTCCTTCTGTTATAAGTATTGTAGGTATGTATGCCTATTGGTAAATTTTAATTACACTTGAATTTATTTACACTTGAATTTTACTTTTCCATTTAGCATCTCCAAGAAAATTTGCAAAATGTCAAAAATTATATGATAACATCAAGTAAGAACTCATAAATGATATCAGAAATTCTTTCAAAGGCCCATCCTATGTGAATGTATTAAAAAGTTTCATGTTTGATACCCAGAAAGAGTGATGTCATACTCAATTCGTTCTTTTTCCTTCAAATCATTTAATTTGATCAGTGTGAACATAAAGGTATTATTTAATCCATCAATAACAGAAATACAGTAAACCATTTTAGTGGTCATACACACTTTCAATTTCTAAATCAATATTTACATCACAGATCAAGTGGTTGTTTTTAACTATCATCACAAATGACCAATAATTTATACTTCTAGATGTAAAATCCCTACACAGTTTTAAAAATATATGTATATCTTAGCATATGGGATTCTTTAAGATTAAAAAATCATGACCAGTGAAATGTATGACTGTGAAAAGTTATTTTTGTAATCTTTGGAAAAAGTCAGTGCTTGTAGTGTGTTTCTGAACAAATTTTCAATTTACACTATATTACTTTCCTCTGGCTGTTATAACAAATTATTAACAATTTAGTGGCTTAAAACAATTGATATGCATGCTTTTGTAGTTTGGGATATTTCTGAGGATTTGAAATCAAGGTGCCAGCAGAGAGGTGCAGGGAAATCTGTTCTGTGCATCTTTCTTAGCTTGTGTTAGCTGCCAGAAAATCCCAACGATCCACATTTCACTGCAATCTCTGCCTCGATCTTCACATTTTCTTTTTCTTCTTTTGTCTGTCTCATCTCTTTGGTCTCATAAATGCACATGCCTTATGATTTAGGTCCCCTCTCCATAATTCAGTGTGGCCTCTTACTCTGAAGATCTTTAATGCTATCTACAAAGATCCTTTCCCCCAAGTCAGCTAACATTACCAAGGACCAGCTACTTGGGATGAATGAACGTCTTGGAAGACTACATTCAACGCATTATAGAGAACAAGCATCATGACTGCCTCAGAATTTTTAATATGTGTGTAAGTAAAATAACAGCCCTTCAAGTATATCTCCATCCTAATTACCCGAACATGTAACATAAAATAATTTGGATTTGACTGAAGTGGTTAAATTTAAGATCTTGAGACAGAATAATTTTCCTAGATTATCCAGGTAGACTCAGTACAACCAGAGGAATCCCTTTAGGAAGGAGGTAGGGGATTCAGAGTGAAAGATGTGGGGGTGGTGGCAAAAGTCACAGGAGACCCAAGAAAATGTGGGAAGTCTCTAAAACTGGAGAATAAGGAAAGGACTGCCCCGGGTCTCCAGATGAAATGTAGCCCTTGATTTTTGTCCCATAATGTGGACTTTTCCCAGAAATCCACTTGGAAAACTGTCACAATTAATTTGTGCTGTTTTATGTCATTAAGTTTGAGGGAATTTGTGAAGGAGAAATAGAAAAATAATGAAACATTAAAAAGAAAACAAAGAGACAGTTGTGTTTGGTTTAAGAGCAGCCCAAGTTATCATGGTCAAGTTTATTTTGAGGCTTCTTGATTTGATGAAAAATAAAGTACAATCTAATCCAGTGTACATAACAGCAATTATTTTACTTAAACTAATTTTAATGGAATTAGAAGGTTGTTTTATTTCCTGTTGTCTCTTAGATAATGTCTGCCCTTCATTCCTCAAGAAGATTGGTAATCGATTAACACAACATGGTTTAGGGCTGTTCTACCCCTCTTACTTGACTGTCTAAAAATTTCTGTTTGAAACTATGACACAAATTGGTTTATTTACTTAAAAATCATTCACAAGTATCATGATAGCTTATAGATTTCAAAGATAACTTTCTGTTCTTCAAAATATTAGCTGTCAAAATAAAATAAAAATGTGAGCATGTGCTATATTTACTATATTTTCCTTGTATACTTGAAAGAGTTGTGTACATTGTATTTCATTTTGCTACAAGAAGGAGCTCAGATATGAAGAGAAGATTTTAAGAAGTACTGATAATGATGATCTGGTTCCTACGTTTAATTTTTATTTAATATTCTTTTTCTATTCCTTTGTCATTTTAATAATGAGAAAATTAATTTGGGTAGTTTTTATATTGCAAAATTAATAAATATGATTTTCTCATTAAGAATTCCTTCTGGCTTCATTTATGCATCACAAACCTTAATTTATTTCTTAAAATTAAAATACTCTATTTCAAAGGTTATTATTGACTAAAAGTGTTCTACTATATTGTTGTTTACATTCTTAAGTTGTTTCTGCACTAAGGATTAAGACATGTCATGTATATGCATCAACTACACACCATAAAGGTATTCCTGATGTACACTAACTGTGTATTAATAAGAAAAGTGACCCCAGTGCTGATATCTTGCTAAGAAATATATTTCTCAACCCTAAACAAATATATTTAAGATGTCATTGTTCTTTGAATATATATATATATATACACACACACATATACAGTCACAGCTCAGTTCAGCAACACTTCTGTTTGTCTTCAGCAAATTTTTTTTTCCCTTCCCAAACTCCACATCAGGTGAGAATATGACCGTGACGATCTTCCCTGCACAAACAAGAGTGCAGCCTTCCTTCCCAGAATTGTGTAATGAATTAAGTTCATGAACCATATGTGTATACACATATATATGTATATATATATATCATCCAAAATAAATATATATAAAGATGTATAGATACATCTCAATTATTGATTTAATTCTTTCCTCAATGCAATATAATAAAGATGAGTACCATCAAGAACATTCATTGTGTCATTTTATATTCAAAGCCTAAAAATCCCATGAAGAAAATGCCCTGTTTTGAATTATACTATCCATCAGCTTTCAAATATAGTACAGATTTGGAAACTTTAAAAGTTTAAAATGTTCAAATTCAAAATGTAGCATGTTAGAGGAAAAATAATTACTGCTCTTACCACTTTTTCCAAAAAAGGCATTAAACAAATAGAATAAATTGCCATTTTCATCAATAAAGATATTTTAATCAGTTTTAACTGTAAGTAATTATAATCTTCCTCATCATGCAGCGCTCCCATTAGAGAGAATTCACTCCTCTAAGATGCTTATGAATACTCCAGGAGTTGTCTGCTTCATATCATTGGGAGCAGATCTGAAATTTACATCCACTTAAAAGCCTAGCAAATGGGCAATATATTACCAAATTTCAATGTAGATATATCAATATATTTATTTTCCTGTAAGTGTGTGTGTGTGTGTGTGTGTGTGTGTGTGTGTGTGTGTATTAAAGCTGTGTATGGTAAGTTAGGCTGTTTTATTCCAACACAAACTAAAAGTTTAATGATGTACCACTCAATAAATGCTTGTGGAGTACAGGACTAACTGGAAGTTTCGCAGGTAAGTAACCTCTTGATTTCATAATACATTTTTGTTATGAAAGAAGGAAGAGCTGTCTACACTGCCATAGCCCAGAATGACTTTGTTAATTTTCCCGCCTACTGTACAAATCTAGAGGAAAAATGTCTTATGTATCTAATGAATAAAAATATGCAAAGGATAATATCAAGAAAGCATATGATTGGGAGAAAAAAGGGAAATTGATAATGATGACCTGGTTTCCAAGATTGGCTCCTGGCCACATCCAATCTTATTAAAAAATTTGTTTGCAGAGAAAGTCCGTGACCTTGGAAAGTATGTGTGAAAATGTTATTTCTCTTTTAAAAAGAAAAAAATGCAAAAATGGTTTAGAGGAAACACATTAAAACACATATTTTATTTAAATATTTTCTAAGCTTTTGCAGGAATTTTTGATGAGAGAAAAATGAAACTGGAATGAATTCATGCAGATACCTCTTATATAATCTTCCATTATTATAATTGGATATTTTATTAATTTTTAGTGACTAACATTTTAAATACATTTGCTTGAGAAACATCTGTTGGGAGATAAGGCCAGTGAAAGTTCACCTAGTGAGATCGGTTTCAAAAAAGATCTTACCACCAGGTTAGTTTTCTCTGGAATTGTATTTCCCTGAGATGGGAGGTTATTTCTCTGAGATATAAAGGCTTAACAGAAGTCCTAAACTTGAATCTCTGCTTCATTTGCAAACCCACAGGGTAGCTTCATTTATCCAGAGATTGATTTAAAATCAAGGCAGAAAGCAGATAAAAAGCTGACTTTATATTTGAACACTATTGCATTAAGCATTTACTCATCTTTCACTGAATATTATTCACTGAAATGATACAGATGAACTTGTGAACTTCACTGAAAACAGAATGAAAAAAGATATCTCAAATATGCTTGTCAACATGGATCAAACTCTGATAATTTTATTGTAATTCTGTAGGAAAACATAGGAAGTAGGTGTTGTAAGACAATAGATGTGAAATCATAGCCACTTAATGGCTACACTTATGTGGAGGAGAGTTATTTGATCTAATGGAGCAGATACATTGAATAACAGTCAATTCCTTCCTGTCAATTTCTTTACAAAATTGGTCTTATTTCTCTATGAGTGCAAAATTGGATAGGAGTGCTATAAAATTTTTCAAAGTAAAATGATCCACTTAAAGATTTTTCTCAGTGCAATCAGTGATTGTTCATACAGCCAGAAATAGCTTATTTGTAAAAATTTCAATAATTCTACCAGATTTCGTTCTACAATATCATTTCACTTCAACGTCCAAATGAAATTGAAAATATATTTCCATTATAATATTTAACCTTCCTTTGTCAGATAGTTACTTCATGTTAATCTTGGTAACTACATTCTTGTAGCCAATTTTTATCTTACCAAAGGCCATGCAGCTCAGATGTTTTCACATAACCAAATTTTGTGCTGAGTTTTTCTGTAAAAGTTTCCTAGGAGCAGTTTTCTCTCTTTTCTGAGGCATGCAACAGTGTACAGTCCCTTTGACTGCCCTGGTCTTCATCATCTGTGGATATGATGCTTGTCTTGACGCCTCAACGAACTCAATTCTGTGGTCTTGTCAAACAGGAAAAGGCAAACGTAGGCGGAGAATGAATCTGAGTCCTCTGCCACATAAATGAATAGCTGAATTACCCAGATTAAGCCATCATATCTTTGCTTTCTTTCTGTCAAATCAGGGACAAACTCACTCTTATACTTGAGGTTGGCTTTTATTTGCTGACAGCTAAACTCAATCTGACTAACACTGAATAAGTATATATGCTCCATCAATCCCATTTAAATGATAAATCTTCTGGAACATATTGTTGGTGACTGTTGTAAATATTCTGGAAGATTAAGTTTTTTCTAAAATTTTGTATGCATTTATCTTCATAAATGTAGCTGATACCTGATCAGTCTTATCATACTCTTAGTTTGGTGCCACTGACAATAATCTGTAGCAAATAACTTACCACTGATCATTAAAATAGATTTTTCTACCAATAATGTGTAATTATAGTAGATAACTGACAGATAATTGGTGACATTTTCATCTATGAGTATAACATAGTTATAACTTTCTACACTAAAGTATACTATAAAATTAAGAAAGATTAATAGTGTATCCATCATATAAATTGAATTATTTGTAATAACCTGACCCACTTATACTTCAATAAATAATGAATATTATTCCTTGCCTTTTTACTCAGATTTCAAATGAAGCTGTTTCTTTCTGCCACAGTAACTACAGAATCTAATGTTGGGAGTCAGAATGAGTTAATATCTGATAAGTGATTCAACTTCCTCTTTTCACACTGAGAGGACTTCAGGTTGAATGAGATGGGATAAACAAGAGATGGTATAGACCTTTGGGTTTCAATCTGGATTCCATCATTTACAAGGTATGTAAAGGAGGGCGTTCTAACTAACCTTTCTCTGCCTCAGTTTTCTCCTGTGCAAAGTAAGCTGGTGACAGCATTCTTGTCTAATCAATGTTATGAGGCTGAAATTAAGTAAAACTTGTGAAGTACACGTGATATACAAGAACACACACACATTTATTTCATATATAATTACTCTCAAAATATATACACATCACAGTAAAGAGATTCTTCTCACATTTTAGTCTCAGAGATGGAAACAATGAGTTGGAGACACAGTGACAAAACCTTGGAAGTTGAGACTCAAAGAAATACAGGATACAAAGGGAAAAAGAAGATCTTTTATATTCAACATCTGCAAGTATCTCCATAATAAGCAGTATCAGGCACATTTGGAGCTTGGGATAAGGAGGTTGCTAAAATAAAAATTTTTGTACTAAATCTGCTTAGGACCAATTTAGATCTCTAGATCACCGGCCCTTTTCCAACCCTAGAGAAGTGTGATTTATTCACTAAAAATAGGATCCAATGGAGGGTCTGTGAACGGGAAGAGAGGAAAGCCACCAGCTTAGGCAGGAGGATAATCAGCGTGACAAAACCAGCGCCAGGTACCCAGCTGATAAACAGGTCTCCTGAGGATGTAGGTGCCCTGTTCTTCTCCCCCACCAGGTTCCCACCCTCTAAACAGAAGTCCTCTCCGGAGGGAGACTGAGGAAACACTTTCTGGGAGATGGAATAAAATCAAGAGGAAAGACCTAAAGAATCAGAGGCTCAGCGATTCTTCCATAAATCTTCATCCATATCATGCTACAGAAAAGCGCCTAAGAAACAAACCAAGACAGTTCAACTTAAGCATGGGATCGAAGTTAAATCATCCCTGCATGCGGAGATTCCACTTTGCATTATTCATTTCATATTCATTGATGGGAACCGTGTATGGAACTTCAAGAAACAGAAGCTACAGAGATAAAGAAATTTAAAAAAACATCTAGCTATTGCTGATAGCTCCTATTTATGTAAGACGATGGCAGCGTTAGCTACGAACTACTGCAAATAAGTTTGGAACAGGAGATAATTATTTAATTTTGGACCCATTATATCCCTGTAAGATTGCTAGTGGACATTTCCAAAAGAAATTGGTCATATGACTCTGCAAGAGTAGGACAGATTATAGGCATCTGAGTGATAGACACAACCATGGAAAGAAGTAACAACCTCCAAGAAAGAAGGTAGCAATGGAAGGGTTATAGGACAAAATCATAACTCTACAGAACACGGAAGTTTACAGTGAAGGTTGAAGGCAATCTTACAAATGAATTCATAGAGTAGAAAGTTTGGGAACATAGGCGAAGCATCCTGGCAGAATTGTGACTTGGGAACTAGTAGAGTTTAGTGTTTTGAGAAAGAGCAAGTGTAATCTGAGCCAGCACCCAGCAAGTCAAGTGCTCATTAGATTTGACAGTCTGGAGGCCGCTTCTCCTGGGTGAGGGCAGTAAAGGGAGGGATGGAAGCCTGTGTTCTGTGGTTGAAAGTGAAAACTGCAAAAGTAAATGAGAAAGAATTCCAAAGAAAGTGAGGAAATCGGGTTGCAGCTAATGGAGGTGTGATCAAAAGATCCTGTTTTTTGTTTTAATAGTGGAGAAAACTTTAATAATAGAGAATATGTTGATAGAGAAGGAAAGAGTTAAAATGGTAAAATAGGAATTATTCATATGTCTTAGTTCCAACTGCTATCCCAGTTCCGCACAGGTTGGATGGCTTACACAATAAACATTTATTTCCCCCAGTCTCCTCGGCTGGGAAATACAGCATTGAGTTTCCCGGTAGACCCAATGTCTGATGGGTCAGCTTCCTTAAATATCAGGTGCTCTTCTCAGTGTATCCTCACCGGGCAGTGAAACCAGCAGAGATCGCTCATCCCTGGCTTTTTGCTTGTTCTTCTTTCTTATTGGTATTTGTTTGTGGTACAAAACAATTCCACTCATCTTGGGGAACTGGTAAGTACACATACTGAATCTTAATCATTTTTATTTGCCTATTCTTTTCCCCGGCCTGCCCTTCCATCTCTCTCCATAATATCTTCCGCAAGGTAAAAAAAAAAAGATGGAAAGTATTAACAGATTTTTCAAAATATGTATAGAAAACTAAAGCAAGGCAAAGTTCTTGGAAATATAGAAGGCGGGAAGAAAAGTTGTTTAAAGGTAAGAGCAAAACTACCCAAAGCCGATTCCCTGAAGTGGGGCCTCTCACAAAAGGAACTGGCTGTCCACAAAGCTGGGAAAATTATTTAAGACTAAATTTAGAACTAGAAAATATGTGTACTTTCTGGGCTTATCGTACAAATATTCTTATTCTGGTCATTGCAGCTGGACATAATCCTCATCCTGAGGTGCTTACCTAATCTGATCTTTTCAGGTATTGTTCTGCTATTTTTTGTCCTATTTGGTTTTCAGCTTTCAGCGGTATAGTCACTGGAGATGAGAGGGACACAATGCACTGATGACAGAGCGGTATGTTCCAAGACTGTGACAAAGTCAAGGGGCAGAATGAGATGAAGATAACTGCGATCAGTCACTTACTAATGAGTCTTCTTAGGCTGAGCTCCGAGGAGCTGCCATCTTGTGAAGCTCTATGGAATTGACTTCAACTAAAAGCTTTGGAACGCAGCACTGATCCAACAAAAGAAGGGTGCAGAATGGGGAGAGTCAGCTGCTAGCTACACAATTTTTGTGTTACTTCTTACTGAGGCCTACAAAGGATCCTGGGAGACCCTGAAGCCACGTAATGGAAGAACATGGGATAACCAGGAAATTGAAGAAGAGGACAAAAATTGCCCAAGAAATCTAAGATATGATGAAGACCATTATTTGGAATTGGAAGAGAAGCTCTATAAATGTAATGAACATGGAAAAGCCTGCAGTGATTTCCTGTCCTTTCAGAAGCATGAAATGAGAAAGACTAGAGAGAAACTCTATCGATATGAACAATGGGGGGAGGCCAAATTTCATGTTAGTGAACGAAGTCACCCTGGAGAGAAACTTTTTGTAGTAACTCATACTGGAATATCTGATCTATGTGAATAGTATTACTATTGAAAATCAGAAAGATCCGGGGAAGATGGCGACCAGGTGAGCAGCAAGGGAGCGAACCTCCTTAATAAACACCACCAGCTCGAGACAGACTTGGTGAGCGTGAATGCCGGGACCTCGGCTGGGAAGTTTAAACTGGGCGTATTTCTCTGAGATGCCGGGGGAGATGTGGTAGGGCAGACCAGGCTGCCGGGGCGAGACGTGGGAAAGCCCC
>PVLD010011516.1:0-64849 GCA_004027595.1 Dinomys branickii
CATCCCTGTGTGATGCCATCTCAGGCTCCGTGGCCCACTCCCCACCTGAGAAGCTGCGTGAGTGGCTGGAGATGGCCGGGCCGTGGGGTCAGGCTGCATGGCAGGACTGCCAGGTTGTCCAGGGGCTGCTGGGCAGGCTGCTGTCCCAGCTGCAGAAGTTCGTGTGCACGCAGCAGTGCCCCTTCCCTCATGTGGTGCGGGCTGGTGCCATCTTTGTGCCCATCCACTTGGTGAAGGAGCGGCTCTTCCCACGGCTGCCACCCACCTCAGTGGACCAGGTGCTTCAGGAGCACCGTGTGGAGCTGCGGCCCACCACACTGTCGGAGGAGCGCGCGCTGCGGGAGCATGCCCTCCATGGCTGCACCTCGCGCATGCTGAAGCTGCTGGCCCTGCGCCAGCTGCCAGACCTCTACCCTGACCTCCTGGGCCTGCAGTGGCGTGACTGCATCCGCCGCCAGCTGGGTGAGCATCGGCAGCCCCAGTAGCCAGCAGCACTGTGTGACGAATGTCAGGTGTGTGCATGGTGTGAGTGGGTGGCTCATTGGAGGAACTCATGCCAGGGTGGCCTCTGGGAACCCGTCACCCTCTAGATCCTTCAGAATCAGCCAGTGTTCTGTATGGAAATCTTCTCAGCCCTCCCTGGCACGCAGGCTTCTCCTTTGGTGTCGCTGGGCTTGGCTGTGGCCTGTCTTCTACCTGATGTCCTTTCCTCCGTCTTTGTACACCCCAGCCTCCCCTCTCCTGAGCCAGGAGCTCCAGATAAACCACTTCCTGTTGGACTCAGGTGCCTGGTGCCTCTCCCCACAGGGCACACCCCTGGCTTCTCTGAGCTCCCTTTCAGCCCTAGTTCTCTGCATTCCGGTGAGGGGTGACCGTCCCCAGCACTTGGGCGCACAGACCGTCCCACAGGAGTCTGAACATTGTGTGTGGTTTCCTTCCCTTCCACTGAGGGACATGCAGCCCCCGTTGTTGGCTTTCCTCATGCCCACGTGGTCACACGTTGGCTGTGGTGTTGCATAGCGTGGACACTTAGGTCCTTCAGGCTGACCTTGGGTGGAGGTGGCATTATTGTGTCCATCCTTAAGGTCCTGTGCCCCTCCGCTGCCCTGGCCCAGCCTGTGGCCAGATGTTTCCCTGCAAAACCCTGCCTCCTCCTTGGTAGTGGCCTTGCTCTGGGCCCTCTGCCTGGTCAGAGTGGGCAGGGCCTGGGTGGTGCTTGCAGATAGGGTCTGGCTGACCAACACTACTGACCTGAACTCTTCAGGCAGGAATCTCATTGAGATGGGGTGCCTGCTCTGTGAGTCTTGTGCCCTGTCCCCACTCCATCCCTGAGCCACGGGTGCACCTAGAGAATACTCCTGCTGCTGTTTCTTGGATCCCTTGCACCCTGTGGCAGGCTCTCTGGACTGCGCTGGGCTGAGGACTGGGCCCCCTGGCACCCGCGTCCCTCATCCTTTGGCATCCCTCCACGGCAGTCCCAGGCCGCTCTTGATGGGTCCTGCAGCTGGCTGGTGTGGCAGAAGGATAATGTTTCTCACATATGTGTGAGGGGGGCTCATGCGTGTCTCAGTTTCCCTACCTGTACAATCGGTTTTGGGTTCAGTCAGTGGTTCCTGACCTGGACACATTTCTACTTGTCCTTGGCCCCAAACAGCTTCTCCTGCCTGGGCCCTCATCTGATGGGTTCTAGTGTTGGCCAGGAGAAGCAGGGCATGGGGAGAAGGGCCATCTATCTGTGCCATCCTAGCTGGTGGCTCTGGAAACTGAAAGGTGGTGTGTACGGTTTATAATAGCCTGACTTCATTTTCTAGGTGACCTTGATACCAAAGCTGGAACCGTGCCCCTCTCAGAGTCTTCTGTGTCCAGAGATGAGCCAGAGAGTCCAGCCCTGGCTCAGAAGTCACCAGCCCCCAAGGTCAGGAGACCTGGGAGGAAGCCACCAGGAAGCCCTGGCCTAGAGAAGACAGAGGCACCTGTCAAGGGAGCATTAAGGGGCCCCTCCCCTGCCCATGCTGCTAGTGCCAGCCCACCGGGCCACACCCTCAGGGCCCGCTTCCGCACCCTGCTGGAAACCGCCTGGCTCAATGGCCTGGCACTGCCCACATGGGGCCATAAGGCATCTGGACCTGACCGGCCCCCACCCTGTCCACAGCTGCTGGGTGGCCAGAGCCAACCCTTGTAGCACTGGTCGTGAGTGCTGTTGGGATGGCCACCTGGTCTGTGTACCTGTCCTGTGAGCGTCCTCAGCCCTCACTGGGCCACCAGCTGGGCTGTGAGCTCTGAGCTCCTAAGCCGAAGGTCTTCACCGGAAGGACTCCTCGCTCCTCCTCCCTGGCTGCTGCCTTCCATACCAGCGACCTGGGCAGAAGTTCCACCTCTCTCTACAGTCATTTCTTGTTTGTAAAATAGGACAGTACAGCCTACCTCAAAGGGTTGTGGGGTGATATGACACCCGTGTGTTGGGATCTTTTCCCCTGGCCCTGGACAGGCCCTCCTTGACCCCTGCCAGGGCCTGGAGTAGGAGACAGAGGCAGTAGCACCTCCCTGTCTCAAGTGGCACCTTGTACAGATGGCTCACACTTTTCTGCAGCACTGCAGTAGGGACACAGCCCAGCCTGGTGCCAGGGTCTTTCTGGGCCTGCCACCCCTGCTGCAGGAGGCCCTGGGCCAACCCCCAATTGACAGTGACTTCCGAGCTGCCTCCCCCATCCCAGGCCTTATCCTGAGAATGTGTTTGTTTTCCTCAATCTGCCAGGCAGCTGCAGGGACTCAAGGACCCAGAGCCGACTGGCAGCTGAGTCTGTGGAGATCTAGCCTGAGGGACCTGGTCCTCCCCCGAGTCATAGCATTGTCAGCCAGGTCTGCAGTGGCCACTGCCTTGCAGGGTGCTGGCCTGAGCTGCAGGCTGGCAGCTGGACCCTTGGCCTTAGTTAAGGGTTTGAGATGCACTTGGGTGCTGGGTTATTAAAACATTCGAGTGGTTTTGGAGCTGGGACCTGGCTGTGTGTTTGACAGGTTTTGGGTTCTTGAGTTTCTGCAGGGTCCTGGCCACCATGCGTCTGACAACCCAGTGACAAATAGTGGTCACACCCATGCCTGACATACAGGATTGAAGGTGGGTCTGCCGGTCTGGAACTGTGCCCTCCCGTAGATGCCCTCCCTGTGGGTTCTCGTCTGCAGAATGCTGTCTGCACCACACTGGCTGGCGCCAGGACTCTGCACACCTGTCTGGGTTCATGTGAGCAGGGCTGGGACTTGGAGTGGCAGTTGCCTGAGGCTGAGTGGCCCCAAAGTCCTCTTCTGACCGCACTACTTTCTCCTGGATTGTGTCTCCTCTACCTGTGCCCACTGATAACAGTGTAAACTAATGTCTAGAACTAACAGCAGGCTTTTTTTTTTTTTTTTTTGAGACAGGGTCTTGCTGTGTAGTTCAGGCTGGCCATGAGCTCACTTTGTAGCCCAGGCTGGTCTCAAACTTGCAAAGATCCTCCTGCCTCAGCTCGAGTGCTGGGATTACAGCTGTGCACCATCACGCCTGGTCTAACAGTTTCTGTAGCATCTGTGCTCCCTACCTTTTCTGTACCCCAGAGGTCTAGGGTGAGTGCCTTTGAGGCTGACAACCCCCATTTCCTGCTGTCTGAGCTGTGACCCTGGGCCCTTCCCAGGGATGTGGGTGTCCTGAGAAGCCTATAGGGCCTGGGGGGGGCATGTGGACACACACGGGGGGTGGGGGTTCCTCCCAGCTGCCTGGTGAGCACCACCAGCTTCAGGCCTCCCTGCCCCAGCCTGGCTCCCTCTGTCCCCACAGGGCAGGAGAGCAGGGGAAAGGCAGCAAGCGTCATTCCCGACTTGATGTACCAGGGGACAGGCTGGGGAGTCGGGTTCAAACTCATCTGGCCTCCTTAGCAAGGCAACAGCATATTGCTGCCCTGGGTAAATCTGTCTGGGTGTCCTAGGAAGGAGGAGGCCTCTTGCTGTGTGACTGAGCTGGAGTCTTTCTCAGGTTCCTGGGAAAGGTGGAGGCCCTGGGGCTCAGGGTTCAGACCCAGGGCTGCAAAAGGCTGAGGGACCACTTTCAAGGGGAGCAGGTGAAGGGAGGACCCGTGTGAGGGGGCAGGGGGTTGAGTCAGGGTTGGGTGGAGTCAGCTGTGGAAGGAAGCACTGCTTCCCTGCACCAGAGGGGTGTGGCAGGCCCAAGAGCCCTCCCAGTCATTGGCTGCAGGGGCCACCTCTCAGGTAGGAATGGTGTGCTCTTTCCTCCCAGGCATGATAGTGCAGGCAGGAGGATTGCAGCAAGTCCCAGGCCAACCTGGGATACATTTTGAATTCAAGACCAGCCTGATACTTAGTGAAACCTTGCCTCAAACCCCTTCTCCACTGCAAAAAAGACTGATGCGCTCTTTCCTGAAGACTGCTGTGGGCACGGGATGGTGCAGCCAGGAGAGAGCATAGTCAGCTCCCTGAGGGTGAGTTGTTTTGGACAGCTCAGGCAGGGCCACCCAGCCAGGCTGCAGTGGCTGTGAGCCCGGGGATGCTTGTCCGGACAACACTGAGAAAAATACCGTTGGCTGCATCACAAGGAGCAGGGCTCTGAGAGAGGAAGGTGACCGACCTGAGGAGTCCCAAAAGCCTAAGAAGGACCCATTGGCCACGTTCTTTGGAGGTGGCATTGCCTTGGCGGGGGGCTCAGGACAAATAGCAGGCTCAGGATCTAGAATAACTCCTGCTTCCTTGACCATCCCAGGTACAGGGACATAAGATTTGTGTTGAGACTCTGGGCTAGAAAGTTACAGAAGGAAACTTCAGTTCAAGTGGGAAAACTTCCTAACCACCTGGAGCTTAGAAAATGAGCTCCCCATCACCGGGAATCTTCAATCCCTGCACTAGGAAGAGGTTAGCTAGAGAGCTCTGAGTCTACCCAGAGTTCACTGCCAAGAGGGGCTGTGATGACCTGGACTTTCTCGACCTCTCACAAAATCAGAGCTGCTGTCCGGGGTCCTCTTTTCCCAGAGGTGCATAAGTGAAAAGAACCTGACCTCGGGGCTTGTGTCTATTAACAGGTCATTTCTAAACCACCTCTACCTCCCCCTGCGCCCAGATGCTGTTTGGTGAGGGGAAATCAACCTCAAGCCACCGAGGTCGCAGGGGACAGGTGAGGCTAGCAGCCAGGGACAGTGCCCTGTGTTGCATCCACTCACCTGAACGCCAGGACGCCGACAGCTTTGAAGGTGGGGAAGCCCTCGAGGTACGGGGGCAGGAGCTGATGACTGGAGGCCTGAGGCCCCCTGTTCGCCCACCTTGGAGCACCTGCCCCTCCTCAGAATAGTGTCCTCTGGGCCACCTCACACGCTGGGAATCTGCCCAGCCTGTCTGCACCTTACCCCTTTTTAAGTTGTTTGTCTTTCGAGACAGGGTCTCTATTCAGTTCAGGCTGGCGCTGAACTAACTACATAGCCTAGGGTGGACTTGAACTCAGCGATCCCTCTGCCCTAGCCCCGGAGTGCTGAAATCACAGGCGTGCGCCACCGCGTGGTTATTTATTTTTGAGACGGAGTCTTCTAAATTGCCCAGGAAAATTGAACTGGAACTTGCGATTTTTTGCCTCAGCCTCTCTAGTGCGCCTCCACGTCCGGCTTGTAACTCCCTTTCTCTAGCTTGTCAGGTGTCCGCAACGACGCCCCATCATTCCTTCTGTTTTTGTCCCTGTGCAAGTAGAAACCCACCCAAGCGCAGAAGCCCTGTTCCTCTAACCCTTAGCGGGCACCCAGTGATTTTAAGAACTGACTTCGAGACCAGCCTGGGCTACATAAGTGAGCTCAAAGCCAGCCTGAACTACATAGCGAGAGCCCGTCTCAAAAAAAAACAAAACAAAAAAAACGGCTGAAGGAAGGAACCAATGAACGTCGGACAGCGACTCAGCGCGCCCCCTGGCGGTAAGGTGTGGAGTGACATCCAAGGCTCCACTGCCAGCCATGGCTCCAAGGACCGATGGGTTCCTAGTGCAGCCTTGGGCCACACAGCAAGACCCTCCTCTGGATGCCAGGCGAGATCTCTGCAGCAGGGAGTTTTCTTCCCTGGATCTCCCTGAATTTCTGCTTCCAAGGCTCCCACTGCTCACCCCAGCGAGGTTGGGCTAAGAGTTGAGTGGCCAGGTCTGGAGTGCTTAGTGGGGTGGCGGGGCACAAGGGTCCCACAGAGCCTGGTGGGGGCACCCATTCAGGTGCCAAGTGCCCCAGGGACTCAGGGCTGCAGAAAGTGGTGAAGACAGCCTCACTGGTGACCCTGAAGGTCACAGAATGTACTGTGTGCCTGGGTCTCAGGGTGAAGGACACTGAGCCCTGTACAGAGCCTGCCTGGCTGGGGGGCAGGGTGGAGCCACAGCCAGGTGGGGGTCAGCACCCCCAGGAGTCTTCAGGGAGCCAGAGCTGGAGAGGCCTCAGGCTGGATGTGGTCAGCCCCTGATGCAAATGGGAGGGAGCCCAGCTCTGTGGGGAGGGGGTTCCAGATGTGAGCACAGGTGTGGAGGGGGCGGGTGGAATGACAGCTGGATGCTGGTCTGGTCTGGAGGTGAAGGTGTCCTTGGGGTTGGAGGGGCAAGAATATGCATGGTCACAGATGACAGAGACCCTTTGCTGGATCTTTGCCCTAACCTATGAGCAGGAGGCCAGGTGGGTGGCACTGCCGTGACCTCCTGGAACCCAGGGACCAACACTTCCTCCACAGTTCAGCCACAGAGGATGTAGGCTGGAACCCAAAGCTCCTATGGGCTGTGGCCTCAGTGGATGTGGCTGGGACCGGGCTAGGTGTGACCCTGCCCAAGGGCCCAGCAGTCCCTAAGGGGGCAAGCAGGCATGGGCATGGTGTCCAGCAGGCTGTTTCCTGCCTGGTGCTATGGGGAAGAAGCAGGAGGTCACACTGGGACCATTCCTGGCCTGGGGATGTGCACACCCAAGAGTCCAGAGTAGGGTGGCATGAATTGGGATGCTTCATGGCTGTCTCAGTGTCCTGAGTCAACTAAAAATATTTTCTTATGGTCATTTTGACTTTGGGGAAGAGCCAGTAGTTGCATGGTGCTAGATCTGGTGAACAAGGTGGTGAGGACCCACTGCAGTATTTTCCCAACTCTGCCTTTCTGTTGGCTGGTACTGGGCAGCAATGTTCACTGTATTTTTCTCACACCTCATCAAGACACTCAGGAAAGTGGACTTCCAGACCTGCTTCAGAAAGCAGCAAGATGGGGGAGGATTTGGGAGGATTCATGGCAATGTGTCTTTTACTGACTGTAAAATTTTTTAAAAAAATTAAATATTCACTGTCTATTTTGATCACACCTCATGTGTTCAATTTCCTGTATATATCACATTTCTTTTTTAATTTTTTATATCACATTTCAATAAAGTTCATATATATTTATTTTTTAGGTTTTGGATATTTTGTGAGACAGTATCAGCTGATCTCAAACTCACGGTGATCCTCTGTGCTGGGATTACAGGCATATGCCACCATGCCTGGCTTCAATAAGGTTTTTAAATACATCATTTGAGAAAAGAAACAAAAAGAACCTAGACTGGGAGCCCCCCCCAGGCGCCCCACCGTCTCCACGGCCCCGCCCTCTCACTGACGAGCTAGTCACCTGACAGGGGTGGTCCTCTGATCGCACCGGAAGTTGTCCCCTGCAAGCTCCCGGCGCCATGGTAAGAAACGCGGCATAGAGAGGGTTAGGGAGCGTAGTGGAGGCGATCCGGAAGCCGGGTGGCCCTGTGGCCCCCGGGGCGAGGCGTCCCGAGGCGCCCGTTTCCAGCCTCCCGTGGATGCACACCCCCCACCCCGGACCTGCCCCCGGAAGCCGCACACTGTCTGCAGGAAGCGGCTTTGCATGGGGCTCGGGGCATCCACCCTGTACCCCTGCACACATGGGTCCTGCCTGGCCCGGGATTTCAGCTGAGGAGCAAAGGGGAAGTCAGCTTGCACTGGCGCTAGGTTTAAGACTCCATCTGGGCGTGGTGGTCCACACCTGTGATCCCACCACTCTGCCTGAGGCTGGAGGATCAAGAGTTCGATCCCAGCCCGGGCAATTGGACAAGATTCTATCTCAAAATAAAAAATAAAGGGCTGGGGATGTAGCTCAGTGCTAAGACTAAGATTCAGTCCTATTCCAAAATAAAACAACAAAGCACTCCAGGAGCAGAGGCCTGATTGGGTTTTGTGTAGATTGGGTTAAATCAGGGGGCTTCCTGAGTGTACATCGATGAGGGTGCCGAGGACAGTACAGCTGGGTGGGGCACAGTCCTTGTACCCGAGTTTTGCGTAAGGCTGGAGGGTGGTGTTCGGACCCCGGGGGAAGGAATGGAGACTGGGGAAGGGCAGGCCACAAAGCCCAGTCTCACTGGGCTCAAGTGAAGATACTGAGAACCCCCATTGGCCCTCAGAAGGGGTTGCTTTAGAAAGTAGGACCCGGAAGGACCCATCCACTGAGTCATCGTTTTAAGCAGAGGCTAGAGCAGGCTGAGAGGGATATTGAGGACGAAGGCAGGCAAGTGGTGTGGCTGAGCCTCAGCAGGGATGGATGGGGTGAAGGATCGGACTGCCCTGGGGAAAGCACATAGTTAGGCACCAGTGGGCTGACTGTGGCCTGGAGTGGACATGAGAGAAAGCCTGGCGGCTGTGGTCAGGAAGAGTTCTCTAAACAGCTGAGTGATGGGGAGAACAAGCTGCCCACAGTGACTGTCTGCAACCTCAGCCTCCTACAGCCTGTCTGCTTCACTCCTTGCAGAGGTTCCGGTTCTGCGGGGACCTGGACTGTCCAGACTGGGTTCTGGCGGAGATCAGCACGCTGGCCAAGATAGTTGAGTGCACGGGTCCATGTGGCCTGGGGGGATGGTGAGGTCGCTCAGCTGTTCCCATGCTCTGTGATCTGGTCATGTGGCTGCCCTCTCTGACCCTGCCCCTACCCCTGAGGGCCAGGCAGCTTGGTCCAGGTGACACAGGGACTTCCCTTCCAGTCTTCCGTGAAGCTGCGGCTGCTGTGTAGCCAGGTGCTGAGGGAGCTTCTGGGACAGGGGATTGACGTGAGTACGGGGCCTGTCCCCCTGCTGTCCCAAGGCCTTCCCAGACACCCCATCCCTCGCTGCAGCCCATCCTGTTCCTCACACAGGGTCCGGGCTGGGGGCATGGGGCTGGTGGCTTCTGCAGCCCCTCAGTGCCTCTTTTCTCTGCAGTATGAAAAAATCCTGAAGCTCACAGCGGATGCCAAATTTGGTGAGAAGTCTGCAGTGTCACACATCCTGGGTGACCTGGGACTTAGCCTGGTCCCCTCCTCCCCACAGCCTCCTTGTATTTCCTGCCTTAGTGCAGGAAGGCATAAACCCCCAACAGGGACACCCCGGTCCTCTGCCAGCTCCTAGGGGAGCAGTCATGGTGCCTGTGACTCGGGGAGGTGGCTGCGGCTGCAATGACTCCCCCTATCCTGGTCTCCAGAGTCTGGTGACGTAAAGGCTACAGTGGCGGTGCTGAGCTTTATCCTGTCCAGTGCAGCCAAGCATAGTGTGGACGGCGAGTCCTTGTCCAGTGAGCTGCAGCAGCTGGGGCTCCCCAAAGGTGGGTTGGGGGAGTGGTCAGGACCCAAGGCGGGGGCTGCTGGCAGGAGTGGGGCTAAGTGGGCCCAGCTGGGAACTGCTACCCAAGTGCACTGCTGCCCACAGAGCATGCAGCCAGCCTGTGCCGCTGCTACGAGGAGAAGCAGAATGCCCTGCAGGAGACCCTTCGTGCCTGCAGCCTGCGCGGTGAGTGGGGGTGGGGTGTGCATGTGTGCGGGTGTGCTTATGTGTGCAATGTTTGTCCTGGCCCTGAGTCTCCAATTGCAGCCTGGGTTTCTGTTCTCTGAAGCCTGTTATGAGCACCTGCTCTGCCTACACAGAGGCCACATGGCCTTGAAGCTTGCAGGCCAGGCCAGGCTGGACGGGACTGGGATAGGAACAGACCCATCTGACTCACCCACTTGAATGTCCCCTGTCCCCTGCATCCTGTGCCCTTGCAGTGAACAGGCTGGCAGGTGTGGGCTGGCGCGTGGACTACACCTTGTCCTCCAGCCTGCTGCGCTCTGTGGAGGAGCCCCTGGTGCACCTGCAGCTGCAGGTGGCAGCGGCCCCTGGTGCTGTGGCCCAGCCTGTGGCCATGGCGCTGTCAGTGGACAAGTTCCAGGTCCTCTTGGCAGGTGAGGCTGCAGTGCCCTGGGGGAGAGAGGTACATGTGCCCTTCTCCAACTCACTAACGGCCTCCCTTTGCCACTCTTCCTTACAGAGATGAGGCAGGCCCAGGCCCTGATGAGTGCCCTGGGCTGAGGAGGAGGATGAGCTCAGTTGCCCCTCTGTCAAGCTCCTGTCCCCTACCTTCAGGGGTGGCTTCATTTCTGCGTGTGGGAGGTCAGGCTGAGGCCTCCTGCATCTATTGGTTTCTCACTCAAGAGTTCTGCACGGACTCCTGAGAGCCTTTCCTGCACTGCCTCCCTCCCCTCGAGAGGCAGGAAGAATAAAGATAGCATAAAGGAGTGTGCGGGTCCCTTTTTGGTTTCCGATCAAGGGTTTCCATGAGCGAGACTAAGTGACATCCTGACCTCCCTGTCCGTCACTTCTTTTCTCAACTGCTGAGGGAAGGCAGAATGCTTCCGCAGTGGGAAGCCAGGTAGTAGCTGTAAATACCTATGCCCTGAATTCTGGTCACCTGATTTCATAAAACAGAGAAACTATTAGACTGAAAAAGTGGGAAACTTCAATACTCTCACTAGTGGGTCAGCCAGAGAGAAATCAGCATCAGAGTTATACTGCACCATTCAACAAACGGGCTTAACATACCTACAAAGGTTTTCATCCAACAGTGATAGGATACACGTTTTTCTCAGCAGTACATGGAACTTTTTCCAAAATACACCCTGAGACCATAAAATAATCCTAAACAAGTACAAAAGAATGGAAATAGCCCCTGCATATCATTGACCATAACAGAATGAAGCTAGAACTTAGCAGCAAAAGAACCCACACAAACTATGTAAACACATGGAGATTAAATAATACATTATTGAATAATCAGTGGGTCACAGACGAAATTGGCGAAGCAATTTAAAAACTTCGTAGAATCAAATGACCATGGAAAGAAACAAAAAAGGCCAACAGAAGCATAACATGCAATTCCCATGGGACGCAATGAAAGTACTTCTACGAGGGAGGTTTAGGGTTGTAGAGCCCAAGTTAGTAAATGAAGGGTGCAGCTCAAGGTCCTAGAAAGACAGGAACAATCTGGATCACAAACTAACAGAAGGAAAGAAAAGACAAAGAACAGCAGAAATTAATGAAATTGAGATTAAAATAATACAAGTGATCAGTAAATCAGAGTTGGTTCTTTGAATGGCTGGAAAGGGGACCCAAGGATGTGGGAGACAGCGCAGAGGGGAAGAAGCAAAATCTATCAAGATTCAGAATACATATGCACCAGTTCCCCCACAGTGAAGGTATCTATCGTGTATCACAAGTACTAAGAAGAAATTGAAAGGGAAATGCCATTACATGAGGAAACCCACAGCAAGGCCTCTCTCACCCCATGCATTCACACTGGTTGGTTCTGGGGCAGTATCCATCCTCATCAGAGTCCCAGCTACTCTTGGTGGCCATGGAACGCCACGTCCTATTCAGTCAGCAAGGCTGCAGCCAGGAGTGGCCCACATCTGTAACCCCAGTTTGTGGGAGGTAGAGGCAGGAGGATTGCTGAGCCACCGTCTAAACATAAAACCCAAAGGGGCTGTGGCTGTAGCTCAGCAGTAGAGCCTTACGTATATGGCCCTGGGTTCAATCTGCAGACTCACCAAAAGGGGTCGGGGGAGGCAGCACAGGGATTGTTTGAGAAGGCTGGTGAGGCGGACTGCTGATAACAGCTCCCGAGTCAGGTTGGATGGTCTCCCATACACTGCCAGCCCATGAGTCTGTGTCTTGGGGTCTCCTCTGTGAGTGTCCCTTGCTGCAGGAGAGGTAGCAACCCACCTGGGATCTGATACCTAAGATCAGGTATCTGAGCCTGCCCTTAAGGACAGAAACTTTCCATGTTTGTATCTTACCTCAGAGCCTAATAAAAATTCTTTCAATAGAGGGACAGTGGGGAGATAAGGACTGGTGGATTTTAAAATGTTGGATGGGAAAAATGGATGAGTCCAAGCCAGGTATGGTGGTGCACACCGGTTATCCTAGATGCTTGGGAGGCTGAGGCAAGAGAACTTCAAGTTGGAGGCCAGCCTGGGGAAAGTTGCGAGACCCTGTGTGAGAATGAGGTGCTGCCTGCAAGGTGCCTGGGCAAGTTGCAGAGTGTGAAGTGTGTTCTCCACACTGTGACGAGGTCACTTGGTGCTGTGATGTGCAGTGCACTGATGCTAACTGCAGATGCAGGATGCGCCAAATAGCTGTGGAGCCACATAATCAAAGTTTGTTGCTCTTCCATGGGGAGCAGCCCTCTGCCCCGACCTACCCTCAAACCCTTGTTCTGCTCACTACTTTGTTTGTTTTTTGAGACAGAGTCTTGCTATGTAGTTGAGGCTGGTGTTCAACTCATTATGTAGCCCAGGCTACCCTCCAACTCACAGTGATCCTCCTGCCTCAGCCTCCTCAATGCTGGGATTATAAGTATCTGCTACCATGCCCACCTCACATCTCCTAATTGTGGCAACAGCTGCACTATGTGTTTGTCAAAAGTCATAGTCTAAAGCCAGGTGTGGTGGCTCAGGCCTGTAATCCCAGCACTCTGGAAGGCTGAGGTAGGAAAATCACAAGTTCAAGCCCAGCCTGGAAAATTCAGCGATGTAGGAAGATCCTGTGTCAAAGAATGAAAAAGATGGGAGATGTAGGTCAGTGGAAAGCCCTGGGTTCAATTCCCAGTACCACTAAATAAATAAAAGGAAAAAAATACACTAAAAAAGGTGAATTGTACTATATGCAAATTATATCTTAATTTAAACACTCTGAGAACAAGAAGAAATCACTCCACTGCTTGCTTAGTGGTTATAAGAAGTGAACCATAACTTTTGCAGCACAGAAGTATGACTGTGACAGTGTCTGCCATAGTCAAACTGGGTCTCATTAAAGCCGGACCAGCAGATACTGGGTCAGCACCTAGAAGGTGTCCCTGAATGCACAGGACCCAGCATTCAGACCTCATTCCTGGTTAATGGTGCCTAGAGGACACATTCACACAAATCCAGAACGTGAGGGAGCCACTGTCTCAAGCGACAACTGGCTTGGACTCTTCAGAAAGGTCAGTGTCAAAGGTTAAAAAAAAAAAAGATGAGATGGGTGGGATGGATGAGTCCATGGATATTAAATAATTAGAGGAATATCCTTACTTTGAACAAACCAGCTTTCACAAATGTGTGCTGGGCCTGATGGCACATGCCTATAATCCCAGCTAAACTGAAGGCTGAGGCCGGAGGATAACAAGTTGGATCTGTCTCAAAAGAAAATAAAAGGACTGAGGGAAAAAGAAGAGGACTGGGAGGGAAAGAAGAGGACTGGTGAGTGTGGCTCATTGGTTGGGCACTTGCTCAGGATTTTGAGGCCTGGGTTCAACCCCTGGCAAGGTGGGTGTTTGGGGAAAGTGGGGGAATTTAAATGTGGACTAGGCATTAGCATTGAGAGGTCACGGTTAACTTTCTTAGGCTTGCTAAAGCTACTGTGGCTTTTTAGAGGTGCTGACATGTTCACGATAAAATGTCATGATTTGTCTAAGTTAAAATATTTCTGCTAACATAAATGAACAAGTGGATGAGGTGAAGCGACCAGTGATAGGATGGTGGGCAAATCGTGTCTGTGGACAGACACCAGTGCCTGCTGCACTTGGAGAAATGCAGCTCTCTGTTCTCACCACCTAGACCTGCCCCCAAGCGACACTGCAGGACTGGTCGCTGGCATCCGCCTGTCCCCGGGCCTCTGCCCTGGCCCTTCCATGTGCTGGTATGGTGCCTGTCCACAGCCACACATCTGTGCTGGTTTTGTGCCTGAGTCCCTGTGTCTTGGCCTCAATTTTACCTCAGATAACACCAAAAATCGGAAACGGGCTGTTTCTGGGCCCCTGGGTTCCACTGAGGTTGCACTCCCATCTGGCATACAGTGTAGATGTTTGTGTTACGCTTGTGAGGTGACACTGTCCGCCACCACCGGGTCCCCAGGGGCCGTGCCTACGTGCACCTGTGCTCACATCTGTGCTGGGGACGTCCCAGCTGCTTCCTGCTTGGGTGTCACCCCGCCTGGGATCCGCCGCGACTTCCCTACTGCAGCCCCAGCTGTGACCCGCACTACTCTGGAACAGACGACCCAGAACTTGTCGCGCTCACGTCCGGAACCGCGATTTGTAGCCCGGAACTGCACTCCTCTCCCGGCGGCCCTTGCGCTCGGGCCCCGCCCACGAACCCGGGGGGCGTGGCTACAGACCCTGGAAGACTCCCAGGCTAGCTCCCGCGGGCCCCCAACCATAAGAAAAGCATCCCCGCGAGGGCGCGGGACCTGAGCATTGTTCCCGCCAGCCTGGGCTCGCTCGGGGTGGGTGAGTGGCTTGGGTGGAGGGGGCAGGGCTAGAGTCCCCTGGACATGGGAGCCTGAGGAGCAGTGGGGTGCGCGGAGCCCCCTCGGACAGGGTGGCAGGTCGGCCGCACAGGGATCGCATGGCTCACAGAGGTTGGGACTTGATCTACAGGCAGCAAGGAAGCTCAGGGCAGCAGGGGGTGAACAGGACGGGGCTGCTACCCCAACGGAGTCCAGCTACCCGGGCTGTGGGGTACTCTGCGTGGGGACAGCATCTCTCTCAGCACCCCAGCTGATCCTGACTCTTGTCACCGCCTCTGACGAACACAAGTTATAACACCTACCTCACTGGCCCGTCCTGTCGCTTCCTTGCAGGATGCCCGAGGGTCCCGAGCTGCACCTGGCCAGCCGCTTCGTGAACCAGGCCTGCTGTGGACTGGTGTTCTGCGGGGCGGTTGAGAAGTCCCAGGTCAGCCGCAACCCCGAGGTGCCCTTCAAGAGCAGCGCCTACTGCATCTCGGCCACGGCCCGGGGCAAAGAGCTGCGCCTGACGCTGAGTCCACTGCCCGGGGCGCAGCCCGCTCGTGAGCCACTGGCCCTGGTCTTCCGCTTTGGGATGACCGGCTCCTTCCAGCTAGTGCCCGCCGAAGAGCTGCCACCCCACGCCCACCTGCGCTTTTACACGGCCTCCCCTGCTCCCCGTATGGCCCTGTGCTTTGTGGACATCCGCCGCTTTGGCCGCTGGGACCTGAGGGGCGAGTGGCACCCAGATCGGGGACCCTGTGTCCTGCTGGAGTATGAACAGTTCAGGTAGGACTGGTAGCTGGGGTGAGGACCAAAGCAGTGCTCCCACCCTGGTCGGCTCCCTGAGACCTGGGGTGAGAGGAGAGGCTAGTGACTCTCTGCCTGAACACAAGAGTCACTAGCATGGTCTGCCGTTTGCACCCAAAAGGCCACCATTTCTTGGTGCTCCCTCTCCCTAGAAGGGGCGGAGGGTAAGAAGCAAGGCTGCAGCCAGGAGTGGCCCACATCTGTAACCCCAGTTCGTGGGAGGTAGAGGCAGGAGGATTGCTGAGCCACCCTGTCTAAACATAAAACCTAAAGAGGGGCTGTGGCTGTAGCTCAGCAGTAGAGCCTTACGTATATGGCCCTGGGTTCAATCTGCAGACTCACCAAAAGGGGTTGGGGGAGGCAGCACAGGGATTGTTTGAGAAGGCTGGTGAGGGGGACTGCTGATAATAGCTCCCGAGTCAGTTTGGATGGTCTCCCATACACTGCCAGCCCATGAGTCTGTGTCTTGGGGTCTCCTCTGTGAGTGTCCCTTGCTGCAGGAGAGGTAGCAACCCACCTGGGATCTGATACCCAAGATCACATGGCACCAGCAACTTCCATCCCAAGAGGAGTCAGAGTCACTGTGTCAGCTTTGCCCTGGGCTGGGTATTACCATCAGCTGGGAGGGAACAGGAAACAGGATGAACTGAGACACGAGCTGGGGAAAATCCAACAGGTGAAGGTGCAGAGGGTGACTTTGGTGATGGGTGTGGAGGCACTGGGTCGGAATGCTTCGGACAGAGCCCCACAGATCCAAGGAGAGGATTCTAACTGGCAGGAGTCATAGATGGCTCCTTAGCAGGTTCTCATTCCTGTGGCGAGGGGGGACAGTGTGTCTGCAGCTGGGCCTCAGAAGCCTTGGTGCATCTCTGGCCTGCCCAGGTGTGAACCTGGGTGCATCCTCTGGAACAAGTCTGCCCCTGGTCCTGGCTTCTGTGCACTTTTAACTTTCTTGGACAGCTAGAAAGAAGGCCTCACCTACCTTCTACAGAGCTGCAAGCTGGCCCTGAGCAGAAGGTGCAGAACTGGCTTGCTGGAAGCTTCTCTCTTGATAGATAGCAAGGCTGTTTTGGGGGTCCTTCTGCTGAGGGGAGCCCATGGGGCCTGAGCAGCACCCAGGGAACCTTTCAGTCTCTTGTGGTCTCCTCCTTCCCCAGACTTGGTCCTTTGGCTCCATCATATTCTTATGCCCCCAGCCCAGCCAGTCTGTTGTGAGTCTTTCCCCAAAGAAGCATTTTGCAAAATGCTTCTTTGGGAGTAGGGGAAGGACCCCCAACCCTTGGAGGTGGTCAGCCAGATGCCTCTTGGGACAGGATCAAACCCACATGCATGGCCTAAGCCACCAGGGTCCTCGAAGGGAGCTCTGGATCACACACGCCAGAGGCCCTTGCTCACTCACATTGTACTCAAGTATCATGAGCACATAGGCACATGTACAGACTCATGTGCCCCTGAACACATGGCTTCTGATTGCTATTTTCCACCTTTCATAATAAATTTAAGTCTCATATTGTCCCCACTGAACAGGTAGGAAACCTGAGGCTCTAGGCCCAAATAGCATTGTGGCAAGGATAGCTGGGGCCCTGCTTACTCTCCTTGCACCTAGGAAGTTTCTCCCAGCTCCTTCTGCCTACCTCAGGAGTGGGGTACAGGCCTCATATCCCAGGCCTTGCTCCCCAGGGAGAATGTGCTGCGAAACCTGGCAGATAAGGCCTTCAACCGGCCCATCTGTGAGGCCCTTCTGGACCAGCGGTTCTTCAATGGCATTGGGAACTACCTCAGAGCAGAAATCCTTTTCCGGTCAGCAGGCAGGCCATGGGTCAGGCTGGGGGGCAGGTATTCCTGCTATCGAGGCTCAGCACGGCCCCCTCTCCCCCCTGCTACTCTAGGCTGAGGATCCCACCCTTTGAGAAGGCGCGTACAGTCCTGGAGGCCCTGCAGCATCACCGGCTGGTGAGGGCACCTTGGGGATGTGGACATGTGGCCTGGGTGTGGGGTGTCCCAGCTTGGCTCCATGTGAGAGGGATGGGGAAGGGATAAGCTGTTTTGGGGCCTTGCCCCACGCTGACAGCCCGGCTCTGCCTGCCCCTCTCCAGAGCCCGGAGCTCAGTCTGAGCCAGAAGATCAGGGCCAAGCTGCAGAACCCAGACCTGCTGGAACTTTGCCACTCGGTGCCCAAGGAAGTGGTCCAGCTGGGTGAGGCCCAGGAAACAAGATAGTTTGTGACCTCTACTGTGCAACCTGGCAGCTGTCCCCCCGTGCTTGGCTCCCCCACTGAGGGTGGGAGCTCAGACTTCTTGGCCAGTGCCTGACTCCTCTAGGCTGCAACACAGCCAGCAGGGCCACTGCAGGCTGGGCCAGAGTGGGGAAGGCACAGCCATGAAGACACAATGAGTGGTGAGAGGGGAGCGTGGCTGCTGACTCAGTCACAGCTATGTGGCTGAAGTCGGCCACATTGGACCAGGTTCCACTCTTCCTGCCGAGTCAGCAGGCCTCTGATCTCTGCTGGGTCCTTGTGTACCACAGGAGGCAAAGGTTACGGGCTGGAGCACGGAGAGGAAGACTTTGCTGCCTTCCGAGCCTGGCTGCGCTGTTACAGTGTGCCAGGCATGAGCTCCCTGCGGGACCGCCACGGCCGCACCATCTGGTTCCAGGTCTGGGCTCTGCTGCTCACAGGCACACAAAACCCAGGGAAGCTGGTGGGGTGGAGATGCCCGGAGCCCAGAGGTCCCCAAGGGCCACATCGTTCCTATGATGGCCCTCGCCTCTGCCAAGTCCCAGGGTGGCAGCTGGTGGAGGCCTCTGGGTAGGGAGCTACAAGGCCTGCCTGTAAGGAAAGCTGTTCCTGCCCAGCACAGGTAGATGCCACAATTCTGCATATTCTGTTTTAGGGGGATCCTGGTCCCCTAGCCCCCAAAGGTAAGCAACTGCTGATGTAAGGAGCCACCCCGTGGAGTGGGTGGCTAGAGGAAGGGCTGAAGCTACAGGACCTCCAAATCCCAGCAAAATGTCCTGTAGGGGGCAAGTCTCGAAAAAAGAAATCCCAGGAAACTCATCCGGGACCCCTGGACGGAATGGAGGTATGGCTGCCAACCCCTGCCTCCCATGCACCCCTGCCCTGGCTGCACTTCTCAGGCTGGGCTTATGGCCAGCTGCCTGCCTCTGACACAAAGGTGGGCAAGTCCTGACCAACATATGGCTGCTCTGAGGGAAGGGACCAGGGACCCTCAGGACCTGTGTCTCTTCTACCAAGCACCCTCCACCTGTGATCAAGGGCCCTTCTAAGACACTAGGGGCTCAGAGAGATCTTCCAGATGTGACTGCAGCCCAGCAGCCTGAGGAGCCAGGCCTCCAACATGACCCAGGAGCTCCCACAGTCCTTGGGAAAGGCAGGAGGAGGAGGCGGCGGCGACAGGCCACTGCAGGTGGGAAGTGGGCCTTGGGAAGCAGGTGGGATGCCCTCCCTGTAGGAACATGTGCAGAGGTGGAGGAAGGCTGTTAGGAAGGCCCAGTACAGGGTCTCAGCACACCGTCTCCTCGTCTGCTCTTCTCCCCCAGGCTGCTGCAAACCCCAGAAGAGGAAGGCTGACACCCCATCTGAGGAGTCTGGGGACACGGCAGCCTCTTAGCCGGTCTCTCTGCTTGTACTCACTCTTTTGAGTGCCCTGCTGGGAACCTGGGCCTATCTGAGTTCCTAGAAGCAACACTGGAAGGGCTGCATGGCTGTGGCCTGTGGCTGTTCCCTGCTCAACTGTGTTTTTAATTATACCCCATATTCCCATTTTTAAAGCCCACATGGAAAATGCAGTATTTTTAAAGGAATGAATAAATTTGAACTTTCTGGCACTTCTTGGGCTGGCTGCAGATCTATAAATGGCTAGGTTGTTTTCATTTATTTATTTTCTTAGTCCTATGTAGCCCAGGCTGGCCTTGAATCTGTGGCAATCCTCCTGTCTTGCCTCTCAAGTGCTGGGGATCCCATGCTTGGCTCCATGGCTGGGTTGGAATGAAACCTGCTGCCCAGCCAGCCTTGGGGATGGGACCTCGGCAAGGCAGACTGAACCCCTACCTGTCCTCAAGGCTCTGGCTACTAGAGTGTGGGAGGTGGTGTGTTACAAACTACATGCATAGCATGTAGCCAAGGCTCCAAGCTCCTCCAGGCCAGGCTCTTTCAGGCCCAGTGGCTGCTCCCTAACCTGGCTCTGACTGATCTCAGCTGCTCTCCCATAGGCCCAGCTAGAATGCTTTCACCTGGCCTCCTCCCCAGGCCCTCTGCCTCATCTCACAGTCCCCAGGCTCTGGGCTGTTATCTACACACTGCAAATGCGGGAAACCTTAGCTCTTACCCTATCCCCAAATCCCTGGGAAGAAACCCTCCCCTTCTCCCCCAAAGCTGAAGACAGGCCCTGAGGAGACCCAGTAGGAGTGACTAGCAAGGATGTGCTGACCCAAGAATTTATTGTGCTAGAGGTGACAGGTCTTTGTTTCAGGATGGGGAGGCAACTGAGTCCCAAAGTCTTGCACAAACAAAACATCATCCTCAGATACTCAGTTTGATGGAGGCTGGAGCACAAGCACTAGGGACCTCACTTGGAAGGGAGAAAAGGTGACTTTCAGGCGTGAGTCTTGAAAGGGCAGGTGGCCAGCAGGATCTCTACGTTCCAGGAGGTCGCAGCTATGGAACAGGAGGGGTCATCAGGGCCAGAAGGGGGTGGGACTCCTACCTTCAACTCCACCCCATGCCTCCGCTCACAGGACAGCCTCCTGAACAGGCAACGATGTGTGCACCCAGCAGTCCACATGGCTCCCGTGGGCCTCGTACAGTCGCAGGACCAGTGTGCGGTTCTGGGTTGTGGTCTCGGCCTAGGGAGCGAGGCAGATGGTGGGCAGGCTGGGGCATGGCCAGCCTGGGACGCCAACCCTGGAGGGCTCCCCCTTGCTTGCCTGTTTGACAGTCTCCAACACGACAGCTGGGGAGGAGAGTGAAAACGCACTCCAGGCATTGGCTGGGGCTGGGCCTGGGGCTGGCAGCGCCAACAATGGGAAGTTGAGGCTGTAGGCAGCAGGGATAACACCAGCATCCTGGAAGGAGCCTGGCCAAAAAGATACACGTAGTACAAATGGAACCCTCTGGAGGGGCCCGGCTGCTAAGGTCTGTCCCAGGGAGGGTGGTTTATCTGAGGCTCTAAGGTTAGGGGGTATCAGGGCACAGGAAAACCTAGTGTGCCTGGCACTTACCCTCATGTGGCATCAGTGCGTAGGTGAACTTGTGGCACCCCATGTCAGCGGTGGCATCGGGAGCCTTAGGAGCCCGCAGGCTGGGGTGGTGGGAGGGAGGGCTGGGCTGGAGCTTGGCCTGGGAAGACCAGACCCCCACAATAGCCCCACCTGGGAGGGCCCACTCACAGTGACAGGCTGAGGACGTTGCCTCGCGCCGAGGCCCCGTACTTGCAGTCATTGAGCAGGGCCAGCCCAAAGCCATGCTCAGACAGGTCCATCCAGCGGTGGGTCCATACCTGTAGTAGGCCCACACCAACTTGGGGATCCCACTCCTTTCCTTGGGCCCCTAGTCCTCAACATGCCTGGCACTAGACTTGAATTCTAGCCCCCGCTTTAGCAAACCTTAGGCACGCCACCCAACCTGTCTGCCTCAGCCTCTTCGTAAGTATCAAACTAAGGCAACTGCTGGCCCTCCTCCTCCTCTTCCTCTCCCCTACCACAGAGCCTGTCTCCCAGCCAAGCCTCTTCCTCCTCTGCTCCTTGGCAGACCTCAAATCGAGCCCAGTCCCAAGAGGTGTTGTAGTGTGTAGGCCGCTGCAGGTGCCCAAACTGGATCTCGTAGGTGGCCTGGTGGCTCCGCACACGGGCAGGGAACTCCACCTTCAGGAACTTATGGGCCTCATGCCAGTGCACCTGGGAGCACAAGGGAAGGGAAGACGGGACTACCCCTAGCTGGGACCAATCCCTCCTCACCAGCACTCCTGGCAAAGTTTGTGACCACCCTGTCCCAGCTACCTCAGTGTGGAAACGGACATAGGGGCAGCCAATGTCCAGCACAACCTCCTGGGTAAGCCGACTGTTGGGGCTAATCTGCAGCAGGAACCAGGCGCTGCCCCGAAGGCCACCCTCCGTGCCTATAGCCAGGGTCCCTGCCTGTCCCAGCATGGGCTTCCTGTGAGACAGAGGGGGACACTGAGCCAAGACAGCCTATACCCCACCTCCTGTCCTCCAAGTCCTGCCCAGCAGGTACCGTGTCTCCAGGTGGTAATCCATGACATCCCAAGCATCCCAGTACAAGGGGACGTCATCAAACAGCACAAACTGGTTTCCCAGAGCACCCTCAGCAATGGCCTCCCTGAAAGGACATGGAAATTAAAACATCACATCTGTATGCCCTTGTATGGTCCAGCCATATTTGATAGAGTAGGCCAGGGTAACTGGGGACAGGGGACTCCTGGCCCAGCCTGCCCCATCCACAGAGGGTCCCTGGTGAGGCCCTAGTGGGCTGTTGTAGCCAAGGGATGGGGAGACAGAGAAGGACAGCAAGGGGTCGGCACCTGCCAGAGGCCACCAGGACTAGGGACGTCAGGTGACCAGTTGGATCCAGTCTCACTCGGATGATGCCATTGTCCAGAGTCACGGAGCCGTCAGTCTTGGGTGGGCGGGACTTTGAGGCTGAGCCTACAGAGTGTTCCCACAACCAGCCCCCTGCCCCCTGCCCAGCCCCAGCCCCAGCCCCCTTGCTCCAGGCTCGGGAGCATCTAGGACAGCCTTGTCTTCCCAGGAGCTGCAGGACTCACCTCCTGCATTACGAATACTGGCTGCTGGGGTGTCAGAGGCTGTGGCGAGGTGGAGGTGGGGGCAGGCGCATAGCCCATGCTAGGCACGGTCACCAGGGCTGCGGGTGAGGCCCAGCCAGCAGTGTGAGCCACCGACCATCCGGACACCTCACTCAGGTCACAGCAGGGTAGTGAAGGATATGGCTCCTACCCTCTGGCATGAGGCACCTTGAGACCCCTAGAGACCCCCAGGGGAGTGTGCTTTTCCTGGTCTGGTGACCGGGGTCCCACCCCTGTGCTCCTACCGAGGCTCTGGGCTCCATCAGGCTTGGGCAGGGCCAGCACTTCTGTGCGTTTCCAGGGTAGCGTGTTGATGACCAGGAGGCCTTTGGGCCCAGGCTCCCCAGCACATAGGGCACCAGCTGCAGCACTGAGCAGTGTGTTGCCATGGGAACGAATGTCTGTGGAGAGAGGGGCTAGTCATGGGTTTGGGTGACCTGTGTGTTCCATGGGGGGTGGGGGAGGTGGGGGGGTTGGGGGAGAGGTCCTGGGCCCAGCCCTGGGTTGCAGAGGGCAGCAGGAGTTGTCAGCCTTACCTTCATAGTTTTTCATGACATCTTCTGCCACCACTTGGATGCAGCTTCCAGTCACCACGTCATGGAACTGGTTCAGGAGCAGGAGCCTATGGAGGGCAGCAAGAGCGGGGATGAGAGGCTGGCAGTGGCAGCAGTGGAAGGGTCTGGGGTTGGCAGGGACAGGTGCCAGGCTAACCTCCACAGGTGCTGCAGCTGGGCTGCTGGGTACAGGAAGTGGGCACTGCGCGCCACAGCCAGGCTGCTCAGCAACTCAACATCATGCAGGATCCGCTCGCATTCCCGGTTCCCCTTCTTGATCTGTGCCCAGGGCGCAGGGGTGGGTGAATCTGGGGTCTACCATAGTATCCCAGGATATTCCAGAGCCGCCTGAGCTGCGAACCCCACTGCCCACTCTGCCCAGCCCTTCTCCTTTAGCACTCTGGGGGCTAGCCCTTGCATGTCACTCCTTGAGACAGAATAGCTGGGCTCTGTCCCTGCCCCATACCCAGCTGGCTGCAGACCTGGGCGTGGGTGGTGTAGGTGCCATTGTGCAGCTCCAGGAAGAGCTCCCCGACCCATGTGCACAGCTGGCCCTGGTCCCTCTCCAGCGCTTCGAAGAGCTGGTCGGGAGAAGACAGCTGCACCCTAAGGGAGATCATAGCCTGGGCCTTGCAGTTTTCCAATCCAAGAGCACAGACAGAAGCACAGCTCCAATGCGGAGCCCCCCACAGAGCTCCCTGTGCACATAGCACTGGCTCTGGAAACTCAGGAACTGCCCTCTGGTGGGCTCAGGCTGCTGCCCATCATGGTGCTCACCCCTCCCCACTCCCCATTAGGTGAAGCCTAGAGAAGCTGGCAGGCAGGGCTTGGAGGACAAGGTTGGGTGGAGGGGCTGAGGCCTTGGTTGGGTGCAGGAGCACAGGGAAAGCTTGCAGTCAGGGCTGAAATGGCTACACGAGAGCTAAGCCTGACCTGGGCAGACCGTCGGTGTTGCCCAGGCGCTTTAAACGGTCCAGCATGGTCTGAGTAGGGCCGCCGCCCCCATCACCGAAACCAAAGAGGAAGGCACTGTGGTTGGCCCGCCCCTTGTCTTGGTTGTTGGTCACAGTCTTCAGCACCTGAACGGAGGGCAGTGAGCATAGGCCCACTTAGCCCAGGATGCCTGGCCCTCTCCAGCTGCCCCTACCGAGCCTTAGGTGCCCCTCACCTCCTCCACGTTGCCCTGCATTCCATAGGAGTCGCCAGGTGGGAAGTGAACCAGCACACAAGAGCCATCCAGCCCCTCCCAGTGAAAGGTGTGGTGCTAGAGCAAGGGACAGAGGCAGGGGAGAGGACAGGGTCAGGCTGAAGCAAGGTGGCCTTCTCAAACAGGTCCTTGCCCTGGCTTGCCTACTGCACAATACTGATGCAGCACCCCCATCCCACTTCCCATGGGGATCTGGGGGTCTCAGTACTACACTTGATCTTAGCCAAAAGGCTGAAAAGCAACAGGGCCTCTCATTAGCCTGGTTAGAGGTAACAGGCTTGCTGCACCCAGACCCTGGGATGTGCTCACAGGGAAGGAGTTCACCAAATTCCAGCTCAACTTCTGGGTCAGGAAGCGCGTGATACCACAGCCGCGCATGATCTGGGGTAGCTGCGCTGAGTAGCCAAATGTGTCTGGCAGCCAGAACTGTAGAGACAGACCCACAGAGGACCCAGCCTCAGCACCCAGCATCCTGGGAGAGCCAAGCCACATCATGCCCAGCCAGGCACAGCCTTACCTACCTCAGAGCACAGCTTCCCAAACTCCTGCAGGAAGAAGCTCTGGCCTTGCAGGAACTGCCTCACCATGGCCTCTCCACTGGGCAGGTTCCCATCCTGGTGAACGGAAGAAGAGGCAGTTGGTCAGCCCGAAGTTGGCAGAAGGCAGGCAGGGCTGTGGGCCAGCTCCACATCTGATGCAGGAGAGGCTGGGCCTTAGGAAGTGCCCACCTCCTCACTTCCTGCCAAGCACGAGTGTACATTTTCCTGTGGTGGTGCTGGGATCAGACCCACTCCCCTGGGAACTCTAGGGGACTAAGTTCTGCCACAAAGAGAGCAGAAGCAGCCTCAATAAAATCACCCACCCGGCCAAGAGGCTGGCCACCTGGGGGAAGGCCACTGCCTCGGGACTCAGGGCAGGCTGGTGCACTCACCATCTCCACCCAGGTGCCACCCACGGGCACAAACTGCCCTTGGCAGGCAAACTCCTGAAGCTGGGCATACAGGCCAGGGTAGTGGCTCTTTACCCACTCGAGCTGCTGTGCCTGTGGGGTAGAGGTGGAGAGGGATGGGCCAAGGGTGACAAGGACCTCACTTAGGGTTAGAATCTGTGGCTCTGGGACTCGAGGATCCCCAGGACCCACCCTGTCCCACCCACGGAGCCACCCCCTGACCTGGGAGCAGACAAAGATGAAATCGGTATTCTGTTCCATGAGCTTCAGGGCTGTCACCCAGCTCCGGGCACATTTCCGCACAGTCTCCCTGAAGGGCCACAGCCAGGCTGGAGAGGGAGAGGACAAGAATGCACAGTGGCGAGGTCCCCTGCCCCTTTCCTGTCCCAGCACCCTGCCATTCTAGCCCTCCTCATGGCCAGGGACCAGCCCCTTCATTCCTGGGGGCCATGATCTCCTCCTCAGCTATCACTTCAAGTCCCCTACATGGTCGGAGAGGGTGGGGAAGACCTGTTTCTTTACCTGCCTGAAACTGTGCATCCTGACATACAAACACATACCCCATACTGTAACACAGCAGAGAACCTTGTTCTGTGATTCAGAAATCTCTGCACCAGAATCAACATTGTAGCAAGCATGTTGAAAATACGGATTTCTCAGGGCCTCAAATGACATTGAACTCCTGTAAGACCAGAACTGACTTATGATACTGGTGCTTGAGCCTAGTCTGTTAACTCTACACCTTCTCTCTCTAAAGACTGGCACAATCTTCTCAAGCACGTCCTGCTCCATTCGGCTGGGTAAAGTGCCTCTCCTGGGTTCCCCACAGGGCACTGCCATGCTTCACTACAGCTGTGGTCACTCTGTAGCCATCACTTCTGTGATGCTACCCCAGCCTCTGGCACAGGTCCTGTGAGGTAGCAGGTTTTGTTGACAGAATAACAGCCACAGTGAGAAGAGCCCATAGTTGAGTACCCTTACTCCATTTTACAGGTGGAAAAACTGAGGCCCAAGAGGGACATGGGGCTGCTGAAAGGCACACTGTGCTTCTTGGGCACAGCTAGAGTGCAAGGGCTCTGGCTCCTGCCTCCCTAGCTAACCCAACCTGAGGCACCTACCTGTATCAATGTGGCAGTGCCCCATGGCATGGAGAGTATGCTGACTGTCACCCCCACGTTGGTCAAAGAACCGAGAGGCCAAGGCCTGGGCCACTGGGAAGGTCTCAGGTTGCGCAGGGTCACAGACATTCACCATCTGGTTGGCCGTGTACAGGGCCTGGAAACTGCGTTGGTTGTCCTTCCCGAGGCCCTGTGAGGGATTCTGTCCCTGAGTCCCCTCTCAAGTACAGCTCTAGCACTGGGCTCAGCTGACTTTTTAGGGCTCCCAGCAGGGCCTCCAGCCCTTTGTCTCCCCTCATTTCCCTTTCTTTAGGGAAATTTTCCTGCCCTGGATTCCAGAATCCCAGTGACCTAGCCAAGAAAACAACACATCCAGAACAGGCTCTAGTGTGTGACCAGGGTGTGGGGTATCAGTACCTTGGCTATGCCCAGTAGCAGTTCTAGGTCCACGAGAAGCCAGTGGACATCCCGGTGGAACACGGCCAACTCGGCCCGGCTCAGCTGGAACATCTTCTTGGGGTCAGGGGGGGCGATCATGGTTCCCTTCCCAGCCCCTAGCAGTCCATTGCAGGCCACTTCCACATAGAGGGTCATGCTGCAAACATGGGGAAAGAGCCTCAGGTCAAGCAATGCACAGAGACCTCCTGAGGCTGGGGAAGGGATACAGAGGTGTCCAGCTGCCCCTCCCAACCCACTACCTAGAGGATCCACAGTGGCCAGGTCTGTGGGAGAAAACCCAGGCCTAACCCCAGGCCACAGTCCTGCTGAGTATCCTGCCTTGGTCAGGCATAGTAAGTGGCCTGGCTCGGGAGCCTGTGCATCACACCGCTGCTTAGCCTCTTATTTCCAAAACTGTACAAGCAAAGTACTGCTTTAGCCTCAGAACCTACCCTGTGTATTAAGTGTGAAATTTCAGCCCCACCTACAGCAGCCAGCAAGAGTAGGAGCTGTTCCATTTAAGCCTTTCAGGGTAACTTCGGCTCAGGGAAGCCTCCAACTTCCTCTCAGCCGAGCTCCGTGGCCCATGTCTGTAATCCCAGCACTCAAGGGGCCAAGGCAGGAGGATTGCTATGAGTTTGGGGCCAGCCTGGGCTACATAGTGAACTCAAGGCCAGCCTGTCTCAAAAAATACCCCCCCCAAAAAAAAAAACAAATCAAAGCAGGGCTAGCGGTGTAGTTCAATGGTAGGCAGCTTGATCAGCAGGAGCAAGAAGCCCCTAGGCTCAATTCCTAGCACCCTGGTGATGGTGGGGGGAGAATCAAAGTATTTTAACTCAGCTAGTAGAAATCATTTTTTACTGAAACACTGAGAATATGAACACTGTCATCTGTAGGTAGTGGACAAAGGGAGAGATTTATTTATTTGTGCTCGTCTATACTTACCACAAGAAGGTAAACACTATTTTTAGTCAGGCAAAGGACTATTTTCTCAACCAGACTCTGATAATGGCTGTGCTGGAGGCAGCAGTGCTTCTAAGGCCTTCTCTCCATCCACTCAAGTGTCCACCAGGGCACAGCCATCACTCACCTCCGGGAGTCTCCTTCTTCCAGCCTGTTGGTCAGGATGTAACTGTTCTTCTCACCCTCTGCAGTCAGACCCTGATAAGGAGGGGAGAAAGTGACAGGGCCCAGGTCTTTGGACAGTTTAAGGGATGTATAAGCAGAGAGGGGCCAGCCCCTGCTGGTCCCCAGGGATAGGTCCTCTCCTCAGGCAGGGCCTCACATCCTATGGCAGTGAGCATCCTGACCACCAAATGGCACCTGTTCACCTGTGGAAAAGCTCATGGTCTTGTATCAAGAGTTCTGGACAGGAAATAGGAGAACTGGGTATGGTTTATGGTGGCCACTGTAGCCTGAATTTTTAAATATGTGAACAGAAACTCCATGAAGCCAGAGCAGATTTGCTTTGTCCCCTACTATATCCCCAGTACTTCATGGAATGGGTACTAGGTGGCTGTGCCCACCAGCTGGGTAAAAAGGGAGGGGAGATGGGAGAGAGGGAGAAAGGTTCGTCCTTCTACGACAGGAAACACAACAGTCCTAATCCCAGACTGAATCCAGTGACCTGGAATGAAAGCTGTGTAAACCAGTGAACGAAACTATCTGGTTCTTAATCTGTAAATGAACATAAAGACCAGCCATGTAGGATTATAAAGCGTAAGCCTGATGTGAAGATAACCTAAATGTCTTACAGCATCTAGAACTCTGAAAATTTCCCCCTAAGAATGTATTACACATAATAAAAAACTTTACTGAAACCAGCATTGCACAGGTGCCCTGTCCTTCAGTCCTGAGACCGCCCGGCAGGTAGAGCCACTTGGTTGAGGCTCAGATGTGGTGGGGGAGGGCCACTCACCTGGACTGGCTCCCCATCACGCCAGACTAGGCCTTCTCCATCACTTTCCCAGCAAAGGTGAACTTCCTGGCCCACCCATGCCTCAGGAATGATCAGCTCCACCCGGAACCAGCAGGTCCACCATCTACAAAAGCCAGGGAAATGTGCCCAGAGGTGGAAGGCCCCCTCCTGGCAGACTTCCTCGGTTGAAGCATCAGCAGGAGCTTGAGACCCGCTCCGAACCTCTGCAGCAAAGTACTCAGCCACAAGAAAGGAGCGAAGGATAGTGGAAAGGGAAGGGAAGGGGAAAGGCAATCAGAGGCGCGCCTAGGAGTCTCCCGGGTAAAGGACCACGTGGAAACTTCCTGGAAGTTCGCAGAGTCGGAGCCCCCCGGCAGGAGGTGTGCCACCCCAGCGGTAGGTCGGGGAATAGGGCGGGGGTGTGGCCTTGGGCAGGCTCCCACCAGACGTTACCCACGTGGGTCCGAAGTGGTCGCCGACCTGAGCTGGGTGGAAGTCCTGCTGTACGGCGTCCTCGTAGCTCAGCCGCTCTGGCGTCAGAAAGCTGGCGAGTGCCGCCACTGGGCGCCTGTCCCCGAAGAGCCTGGCAGAAGAGCGGGATGCGTTTCCCGATCTCCCCCGCTCCACTACGCGCGTCTCCGTTTTGTCCCCGCTCGCACCTGCCGCGGAGGTTACAGTCGGTGAAGTAGAGCGGCGACACGAACTTCTCCACCCGCTCTACCGTCGTGCGCCAGTGCTTCAGAGCCGGAGCTGCCGCCATCTCCACGCTCCCGCTGCTCTGCCGGACCGCTGCATGCTGTCGAGGCCGGGAACCAAAGGTTCCGGCGTCCGCCCCCCCCCCCCCCCGCCACCCGGGCCGCTTTCCTTGCAACACTGGCGGCTCTCGGCAGCCTAATCTCGAGCTGAGGCAGGAGTTGAAAACAACTTGCGCTTTCCAGGCTCTCCTGCTTCATCCGTGCAGGCAGGCAGCAGGTTAACCTCTAAATGAAACAGGAAGCGTGACAAGGGCCCTGGGACGGACTTCGGACAATTATTCGGCTTGGTGAGTCCCGAAGCAACCGTCAGAAGTGGGTTTCTTGTCCCCAGGTTTGGCCGGAGCCTTGGTTTAGCCCAGTAGCACACAGAGCAAGGTGGCCTGGATGGGCGTTTCCATGCCGATGGGCAGCAGTGTCCAAGGACAGGGAGGACCCCATAATCTTTCCTTCCTGTCACACGCTCTATTTCAGGTACACTGGTTGCTAACGCTTTGCCTAAGGCATAAACCCAGTGGACAGGAATCGTGGAGGTCGGCACAGCCCAGCGGCCTGGGCTGCAATTCCTTTCGCACCCCTACTGCTCGTGGCAGCTGTTTTGTTCCCCTGAGGTAGTGTTTATAAAATCACGAAAAAAAAAAGATTATACGTTAATGTGATTAGGGACAGAATGCCAACTGTGGCTTGAAGAGCTTTCTGCTCTGTAAAGAAACTGCACGCTGGGCTTAGAGCATGCAGGCTGAATAGCAGGCAGGAGGGTAAAAAAGCTGCGTCAACAGTGGCTGCAGGTAAAGTCCCCAGTCTGTTGACTGCATTGGTGGGTTCGGGTTTTCTCCTGAGCTGACCTTGAAATTCTATCCTGATCTCCAGGCAGGTACTCTAGGCGACACTACAGGGTCCTGCTCCTCCAGTTCCCCCCACAGGCCCAGCTCCGCTGCTGGACAGCCTGAAGGTCTTTCCCCACGTGGTACGAAAGTTTGTACGCCTGTACCCTCTGCCTACAAACTCTGTGCCATCATGCACTTTAGGTTCAGTCTCTTGTCCCCCTGCAACTAAGAAGCCTAGAAACAGAGATCTACTTGTATTTTAAAAACCCAGGAACCAAAAAACTCGTTTTTCTTTATATAGCACTGGTGATTTTAAATTAAAAAGCAAACAAAACTATTGTTGATTACAACTCTATGTAAGGTGACAGCTGGAAAAAATCGACTCCATTACTCAAGGACCAGGCTCACCATATGCAAGTCCCAATCATTCACGTTTAAATGTGTGCTAGTTTAGAGCCAGGTGTGCTGGTGCAGGCCTGCAGTCCCACCGCTCAAGAGGCAGGAAGATCACCCGAGTTCCAGGCCAACCTAGGCTACATAGTGAGACCCTGGCTAAACAAACGAACAAAAATAAACAAATAAAAAACAACAAAAAAGGCACCACTTTAAATCTATATAATTAAAAAACATGTATATGTAGCTCACATCTGTAGTTGCTTAAGGAAATGTATCAAATCCTCTTCCCTCCCAACAGCATTTTTACAATTTACATAAAACTTTCAAATACTGGTTTGGTATGTTAAGTTATTCATCCTCATTCCTAATAAAGATAAGAAAAATATAGACAGAAATACTGTCTTGCTTAGCAACTTATCCAAATATATTTTCACATAACTGTAGAGGGGAAATTGTACTAAATAAAATAGAAAAACAACAACAATGAAGTCCATTTTGAAACTTTGGACATTTTGATTTGAGACAAGTGCAAGTCACTATTACTTCTTAAAGCAAAATCGTGTGTCTACTCTGGAGAAGGAACTGAAGCCTTCTTAAAGCAGCTCTGATGAGGACAAGGGACCTGGGTTGAAAATTTATTCCTTAAGAAAGAACCAAGCTTTATTTATTTACAAAAAACAAAAAAAAGAAAGAAAGAAAAACTTGGGGCAAAAGGGAAGACAAGCTTTACACAAAGTACTACAACGGTAACTCCCTTTGGTAAAAAGTGTAATAAATGTCTTATACATCTCCATAGGTACTAAATCTGAAGCCACATAGTACTATGGTACACAAGAAGCTAGAGCAGTTACACTAGCACATCAAAGCATATTTCTTTTAATAAAAAATTGACAATATGTACATTATTTACAAAAAAAGTTAAAATTGTGTGTGTATGCGCACATGTGTGTCAGAGTAAAGCTGATGGATAGCACTAGGGAGACTAGTAAAGAAGCAGGTACAAAACAGTTCCACAGGAGCTAAAAAGGATGACTGATTTGAACTTCTTGAGGTTGAGAACCAGAGGAGAAGGGATGGGCAGCAAGGGATTCATCAGGAATCAGATCCACGAGATGATCAATCCCAAAGCCAACTAGAGGTCCCACGTGAGATCTAATGGGTGATCTTAGATGTGCTCAAGTGATAGGGGGTGGGGAGGAAGAGAATATCAAAGAAATCCAGTCTCTTTTCCCTTGGTGGGAGGAAGGAGGAGCCGTGACCATCCCAGTTATAATCCATCTGACCAAGTTCTTCCCCAGTCTGTTTTGTAAGTGCACCTCCAGCCAGTCAAAGCACGAAGAGCACAGGTTCCTCCATCATAGGTCAGGCCACTGGAGACACAAGTCTTAGCTCTGCTGGTGTAGCAAGCAACATGTCTCTGCTTGCATGGGCTTTCTTCCCCTGCAGGGCAGGCCAATAGCTGATATCTCTGGGGAAGTGCCAGCTCTGGCTTTGCAAGGTGTCCACCTTCCTTAGGCGTGTATCCCACCTGATAACAGACTGCGCCAGTGGCCATGTCTCAGGGAGGCCAAGGGAGGCTGGAAAGGCATCTTCCTTGCTTCTTCAGGATGTGTGAGTGCACATGCCTGCCCACGCGCACACACATACACACGTGCGCACACACACACACACCCCTCAAGTTACTGCTCTGGCTTTGCAGTTAAGGAGCCTTGAACACTGTGCCGTATTTGACACGATACTTGTTAATGCTTACAAAGTGCAGGGTCTCTGTGTCACAGGTGGTGGTACAGGGCACCAGGCCCTCCAGCCCCTCACCCATGAGCCACTTGCTGGTTTCTGCTGCCATTTCACGGGGCACATGCTCCTTGGTCCATTTATCTACCCAGGCCTGGAACCTCTGATGCAGACGCTTGCTAACACGTTCATGGGACTACAAAACAGAAAAGGGAGAAAATTAAGTAGCATTTAAAAATCTCTTCAAACACCGGGCGTGGTGGCGCACTCCTGTAATGCCAGCACTTCAGAGGCTGAGGCAGGAGGATCACTGCGAGTTTGAGATCAGCCTTGCTATAAAATGACCTTAAGGCCAGCCTGAAATGCACAGCAAGACCCTGTCTCAAAAAGCCAAAAAAAAAAAAAAAAAAAAAACCCTCTTCAAATACAAAGTCTAATTTTGGCTGAAAGTAGTAAAAGAAAGATGTGGGCTCATCTTGCAGATATTACTGGTTAGAAAAGAAAAAAATAAAGGCAACCAGCCCCTACTTAAAGAGAATTAGAAGAGATGAGAGCATAGAGTGCTGCAACAAGGCAGATAAGCAACACAGGCTGAACGTCAGGGCAGAATACCACTGCACTTCTCAGGTTTAGTATGCACTAATATCATGAGGGAAGTTGTTAAATATGTATTTATTTGCTTTCACAAATCTGCCTTTAAAAACAAAAAAAAATTTTTCCCAGTACTGGGGGTGAAAGCCAGGGGCTTGCTCAGGCTAGCTTAGCTCTCCCTGAGTTTCACTCTACAACCAAGGCTGCAACTTTGGCTGATCTGAACACACCTGAGATGAACTTAACAAGCTACAGCTGCTAGTCTTCTCACTCAGCACTGCAAGTAGCAGCTCACTTCCGAGCTGGCACAGAGAAAGGGGCTTACACTTCACTCTCCTTGTCCTATCATGACTACCCTGTAGCAGAGTCTGTGCTCGGGAATGAAGGGCAATTCCCAGTTATGCACCAGGCAAATATTTACTGCTGCTCACATGCAAGACAAAGGAGACACAAAGAGTTGCTGGGCTCCTCGAAGACCGTAACACAAGCAGCCACTGGGGGCCGTGAGAATCACACTAAACCCCACACTTCTACCTTGAACATCCAGCCTTATCAGTTCAAGAGAAGAGTGCTTGATCTGCCTCTAAATGTAGGACCCCTTAACAGATGTACTCCAAACTTTTCGTGATTTAAGTACAGCAAAAGCCAAAAGAACCAGGCAGCATATCTTGGATTCGTCCTTTTATGAAGTTGGTTTTCGACCCATCACATACCCTCCCCATTCTGTCTCCATGCTTGAGCTGCAATGTAATTCTTTGGATTCCATGCCAACTGCATATTCTGGGTGCCACCATATCCCATTTGGACCAAATCTTCACAGATGTCTTTGCCCTTCCAAGTCTGTGCCCTCCCCATTTTAGTGACAATGGAGCCATCTCTGTAAAAGATATTCCAATGCACCTCAAACAAAATCCTCACCATGGCTTATGAGACAAAAGTGGCTCCTATCTACCCCCCTAACTACATGCATCCTACTTTCTTTATGGCTTTACACTTAGGGCACATGGGCTCCACATCACTGCTCAGGCTTCAAGCATCACTTCTTTGGGCTGCCACCAAAGAAAGCAAGGCCTGCACACCAGTTATCTTCGTCCCTTCTTTTGGCTGGTTTCCCTGGGAGAGCACATCATATACCTGTGTGCTCTACTTATTGGCTGTACCCCAGGGCCTGGCAAAATATCCAGTATGTAAACACACCAGGAAGGTGTCACCGAGGCAGGAGGTGAAAACAGGAAGAATTCATACAAGAAAAATGTCAGGTACCACTTGAAACGTAAACACAGGGATCAGCCTCACCAGAAGGTTCCACTGGGCATCTCCTGCTCTGATAAGGTGTTACAGTGTGCACTGCCACGTTCCCATGTGGAAGTCCTACCCTCAGTACTGCAGAACATGATTTTTTGGACACAGACATGCAGAGGGAAAAATACTGCACTAAGATCCACAAGACAAAAGCCTGCCAGCGAAGCATCAGAAGCTGTTCTCCCCTCAGTGCCCTCAGAAGGAACCATGCTAACACACTAGCTGCCCCATTATCCAACAATTCTTCCTTCTAAGAACATTTCTTTTTTTTTGAGAGACAGGGTTTATGTAGTTCAGACTTGCCTCAGACTTAAGCCAGTCCTCCTTACTCAGTCTCCTCAGTGCTGGTATCACAGGGATGTGATATGAGACCAGGCAAGAGGAGGACTTTACAAAGGAAGAGAAACAAACATGAAAACTCTGGGTCTGCCTGGAAGGGGAGAAATTCCTGTGGCTGGTTCTCACCTGATGAGCCCGGAGCAAGGCAGTTCTCCGATACATGTAGTCCTCTGACTTGATAACATAGACCATCTTATAGGAATTCAGTTTGAACCTGCACTCCAGCTTGTCCAGGCTGTCTACACTTTCCATGGTCTTCTTACTGTTTCCTTCTTTCCCTTCCTTTTCCTGCTGTTCTCGGCCACGCTGACATTTTCGGATCCGCCGCAGATTCCTACAAAAAAGAAGCCCCATAGAATATAAGTCTGTCTAGAAGAGATATCCATAACTCTTACCAAATGAGTTTTCCTTACTCTCTGCTTTCAGAGCACTGATCATTTATTTACTTTGTGGTATTAGGGACTGAACCCAAGGTCTTCACCATGAACTGTATTCCCAGACCTTTGTAAATCTTAAACAAAAATTTTTAGACAGGTTCTTGTTAAACTGCCTAGGCTGGGCTCCAATTCTCCTAGAATGCTGGGATTACATGCATGGGCCTCTCTGCTTGGCTCATCATTTTAGTTACATGTATACATATAAATGTTTAGTGGTTTCATTCTAAAGAAATATTTTAACTGCAAAGACACAGAATAAGAAATAGCAATCCTCAACCATCTTCTACTTCTCATTCTCCAAATGCCATTTGGCAGTAGTAGCCACAGCTTTGACCTTAAACTTCTAGGCTTCTGTTTATGAATTCACCCACTATATTTCTGCTTTGGAACTTGGTATCATTGTTAAAAAATTTGCTATATAGATTTGTTTCACTCTCTTTAACTGCTGCACAGCAACATGCCCTAAGTGGTTGCATTTCTTAACAGCCTTTCTCATTTGGGGTTCCTCATCTAAATCATGTAACACAGAAAATTACTTGTAAGCCTATTTTTTAAATTCTCCCAAAAACAGTATGTAGCTGTTATCATTCCATATACACAAGAAGAGTAATTCACATCAATGGATAAAGGAGGGAAGAGGTGGCATTTGGAGCTTAATTCTCTCCAGCATTCAGTGGGGAAAGGTTATCAGTTAACACAATTATATTGCTTCTCATCCTTTGCCACTTAGACTATTACTTCAGCAAGTATGTCTGCACACATGATTTCTGCATGATTATAGTTCTTAGGGCCAAGGGCTACCAGACCACTGATAGTTGACTTCATCATTCACTATAAATTGTTCAGCTATAGCCAATTTCTAAATCCTGAAATGTTTTAAATGATAGCTGCCTGAAGTTATAAGTTTCAGGATAAATGGTATTTATACTTGTTTGACACAAAAATGAGTGAACACTTTGCCTTGCATTGTAAGGCATAGGTGAAGTTGGACTCCAATTTTAGGATTCTATTTTCAAGTAGCTCAGTAAAGTGAAAATTAACATCTCCTGGCTCAGATTCCGTTTCCAAACCTAACTAAAGGGAAACAGTTTTTAGGATAGAACATTTCAAAGTCTAAAGCTAAATACTGCACAAGTGTTTTTTTGGTACCAGAATCAAACTCAGGACTTTGAGCTTGCCAGGCAGGCGACTGTGCCGCTAAGCATCCCTAGCCTTGCACAAGAAGTGTTAATGATAAAAATAAAGCTGTATTTATGTTAGAAAGGAAGAGAAAGAGGAAAGGAGGAAGGAGAGAGAAAAGAAAAGGGATGACAGGGAAAAGGGAAGGGAAAAAGGAACTGAATTTCTGGGGTGAAAGTTTTGTACATTTCCAGGTCCTACCCCCATACACTCTATAACCCAGAATGTTAATCTACTAAAATCTTTATAGTTGGCAGGAACATGGCATACACAACTTGATAAATGAAACAAGGAGCAAACACTGGGCAGGACCTTGTCTGTTGCTCCTGGTTCCATGATTTTATAAAGACTCTATTCAGGAAGAACACCTTTTTAGAATGTAACACATGAAATTTTAATTCTAAATTTTCAGAAGTCACCCTACTTTCTATTTCTGAAACACTGTTTTCATACTCAGAGGACAAGCATTATAATTTGCTTATAGGGGAAATTTAAAATTCTATGTAGAACAGACTTACCATAATAGCTTTAAGACTGCTGGTTTTTTAAAGTCCTGCTTAGAAATCTGGCTCCTGGTTGGAGGGTGGATCTTAGATTTTGAGGGACTTTCCGCCATTCTCAAAAATCATGTAAGTGATTCATTATGCTACACTGTTTATAAAACTTCTGAGAGTCTACAATTTAGGTTCATGCCAGAAAAAGGGTGCTTACATGACTAACGCTCAGTAAAAGCCCGACACTGCATCTCCAGCAAACTTCCCCGGTACATACACGTCTCGTTTGCTTCCACAGGAAGAGGACTCTGCCACACGCACCTTTTCCCTTTGCTGATTCGCTTTTATTTCCTCCTTGCAGTGTACACATTATGATTGTGTGCTGAGCCTTGCTAATTCTTCCAGTGAATCATCGAGCTTGGAGACTGTACCTGCCCTCCCAACGCAGGCAAGTACCTGCAAGGTACTCTACAACTCTCCCCTCCCTGACTCGGAGGCACGCTCCAGCAAACGGAAGTTGTAACAACGACACAAACCTGGAGCCCAGTGTCCTTGGCAGGCAGAACAAATGAGTGGAAAACATGAGAACCAAGAACTTGTGAATCACTGACTCTCCCATTCCTCAGCCATGCACGAGTGTGTGTGGCAGAAAGTGACCCAGTGCACTCACCTCGGGAGAAACACTGGTTTCTGAGCCAGATGCTCTCGCAGCTCAGGAGAGGTAGTGTCGGAATTCATGTAGCGCTCCACATAGTCTGACCAACGCTGGGGTAGGAAACAAAGTGGAAATGGAGAAGGTAACAAAAACTGAGCAACACCCTCAGCAGGTGCTATATATAAACACTACTACTAAAATGTCCAAAGTCTGTGTAAATTTCAAGACCAAACATTTTTTCCCTCATGACATATTTATTATTGGTATTAAAACACAGATTTTAAATTTCTGTTAACCAGCAAGAAAGCAAGTTTTGCTGCATGCTTAACTTATCAGAAATGATAAATGGGTAGAAACTGGCTCACTGGCAAATTTTATTTCCCCATAGAGGCTACTATTAAAGAACAAAATGTATAGGAGAAAATGTTTGAAAGATCAGTAACTTCCACATGAAAATCTGGACTTGTGGCACCTCTTGAAGATGGAGAGAGGAAGGAAGAACAGGAAAAGGGGAAGGGTAACAGGGAAGATTTGGTAACAAAAGCCAGTATTTGCACCAAGTAGCTTTCCTTGTCTATGCCCCAGCTTGTGCTTCCCGCTTGCGTTATTACCAGATAAACTATGCTAATCGCTGTCTGCTTTGGGCTGAGAATGCCTGTCTTCATTTGGCCCCATAAAAAGAGTTAAGATGATAGTGCCAAAAATGGCCCCTCATTTGTTTCTTACATGAAAGGAAAGACAGTAAAGCTGCCAAGCATGAGATTTCCTCAGAGGAGACCGCTAGACACCTACACCCAGGCAGCCCTTCTCTTTGGTCTGAGATATGGCTGAAACGACCTGCCCCCTAAGCCCCTGACCCTTCAAATAGGCCTAAGGAGCTAGGTTTTCTGTAAGAGAGAGTACAGGCAGACTCTCAGGACCTGACACTAGCTCTGCTCTACACAAAAAACCAGGACACTTGCCCATACCTCTGCTTCCACAGGGTCATCTGAGTTCTCCTCTTCTGTGTCAAGAAGTTCAATAGTCAGCTGAACCTGGCCTTGGCTCTGAATAAACATAAGCTGCAAATAACAAGCCAGAGTGTAAACAAACATTTCCAAAGCTATAACTGCTTGGTGATGGTGAACCTTTGGGAACTTTCAATGATGAACAGCCAGCTGTGGCACTTGTGCCATAGGTTTGCCACCACTGATCTAGCTCAAGCTGTGGGAGATACAGTTTTATTCTAACTGAAGAGATGAGAAAGATCCTCAAAAGACTGGCAGACTAGTGACAAAGGCTGAATTCCAACCTTGCTAATAGCAAAATGAAGTATGTACTTCTTAAATTACTTAAGTATCAATGAGAGTACTCTAAAGCTCCCAGGTATAACATTTGCTAGCATGCTGAAGGCCCTAGGCTCAGTCCCCAGAACTGCAAAAAGAAAAAAAATTTAATTTTATTGTTCATTAGGATGAACTGTAGAATATCAATGACCTTTCAACTGATAATCCCATTTCTAGGAATCAATACAAACATATATTTGAAGTTCTTGAAATTCTAAGATGGGCACGGTGGCGCATGCCTGTAATCCTAGCACTCCAGAGACTGAGGCAGAGGATCATTGTGAGTTCAAGGCTAGCCTGGCCTACAAAGTGAATTCAAGAACTAAACTGCATAGTGGGATCCTGTCTCAAAAAGACTGGAAAAAAAAAAAAAAAAAAAAAGAGGAAATATTAAATTTTGCTATTATTTGTGTGCTTTTAAAAAAATTCAACAGCAATGGGTGATTGAAGCAAATACAAGCCATCTAGGTAGAGCGATGTAAGTGCAGATTGGAACACAGCTCTTGTCCTCTGAGCCTGAGGACTACAGGCCCTGGCTGGCCTCACAGTTTACACATATAAGACAACTGCCAGGGTCCCACCATGAAGGAAGGGCCCAGGAGGACAGCTGAGCATTGTACTCTTTTGAAGAAGTTTTAAAATTCCTACGTGCTGGTAAAATTTAAAACTTGATATACCTAGCCACTTCTAAAACAAGATTGAGGGGAGTCCATTTTATATAATTATAATCTGTGTGCTTGTAGGGAATGAGCCCAGGACCTTTGAATTCATCAACATCCTCAGCCCCTCTTTGAGTCAGAGTCTAAATCACTAAGTTACCTAGGCTGGGCTCAATCTTGAAATTCTCCTGCTTCGGCTTTCCAGAGTGCTGGGATTATACATAGGTACCACCATGCCTCTTTATAATTAATTTTTAAGAATTAAAAAAATAAATAAATAAATAAATCCCACAATAATTTGGTTAAGTGGAAAGAGAAAAAAAAAAGAAAAAAAAAAAAAAGAATTAAAAATAGTTGCTATCCAGTATTTACAATAGGCTATAAATTAACCAATTCCCTTAGTAGGTTGGCCTTCATAGGTTTTTCCAATTACTTGATTTAAAATTAGGCCATGCTATAGTGAAAATCTGGAAATAATATAAATGTCCAATACGATGGGTTAATTCTCTATAAAATGAAATATATACAGTCATAAATACAGATGTTGGAGGCCGGGAGTGGTAGTGCATGCCTGTAATTTCAAGCACGTGGGAGGCTGAAGCATGAAGATCATTGTTGAGTTCAAGACCAGCCTGGGGATCAAAGTGAGCTCAAGCCAGCCTGAACTGCATAAAGAGACCTTGGCTCAAAAAAAAACAAAAACAAAAACAAAAACAAACAAAAAACCACAAACAAACAAACAAAAAACAAAAAAAGCTCAAAACCCAGGTGTGGTGACCTGTACCTGTAATCCCACCACTTGCAAGGCTGAGGCAGGAGGATCACTGCAAGTTTGAATCTGGCCTAGAGTACATAGCGAGTTCAAGGCCAGTCTGAACTACATAGTGAAATCCTGTCTCATAAAATAAAACAAACACAAAAATCACAAGCAAAGTTCAGAAATATCATCAGTGATTATTTCTGGGAAAAATTATCAGTTTAGCTTTTTGGATTATCTGAACTTTCTATTTTTTTTTTTTTAAACAATGACCATAGATTTCACACATAAACACTCTGAAAACAAAGTTCAGTGAAAAACCACAATACAAAATAGTAAACATAACAAATGATAAATTATTTTAAAACTTAAGAAAGAATCAAAGTAGACCATCCAGGGGAGGCAGCTTTTCCACTCACCCACGTTCTTTGTGTTTCCTCTGACAAGCCCACCAGAAATCTCAGCAGTTCTAGGGGGAGCACAACTCCAAAGTACACAGGTCTGACTTTTGCTACAATGCGAACACTTTCACCTTCACTAGCAAGGTCCTGTGTCACATAAGCAGCTCTCACCTTAAAGCAGTTCTCATCTGACATGAGCTGCTCTGCCTTCCGCTGATAGGTGGACTCCAGCAGACTCCTTGAAGTCTGTGTGTTCAGCTGGCCACCCGTGGCTCCATTGTTGTTCTCTGCCAGGTAAAGGTCGGTCACCTGCACACAGATCTCATCACTGACAATGTGCTGCAGCTGGAACCAAGCAAAGGCAAGATGTCAGTGAGCAAGAAAACATTTTTCCCTGCCTTCCAGGCACTCAACTCAAAAATCAGGGTAATTTCACAAATTATTACAAAAGCACTGTATTAAAGTCTTGGAAAACAACCATGTCAAGGTCTTCAACCATATCAGTGGTTCATGAATAAAATTTGCATATCTATTTAAAAGCAAAACCAGGTTTATTAGTCACTTTCTCATCACTGGGACAAAATACCCAACACCCACAACATAGAGGAGAGGTTTATTTTGGCTCACAGTTTCCGTGGGCTGAGTCCACAGTTGGCCGGCTTCACTGCAGAAGCAGCGTGGCAGAAAGGCCTGGCAGAGGGAAGGTGCTCAACCCATGGCGGCCGGGAAGCAGAGACAGAAGGAAGGAGCCGGGGACAAGAATACACCCTTGCAGGCCAGGCTCCCAGTGAGCCACTTCTGGCCAGGCCCTGCCTCCTCACAGCACATTCAGCTGCACACTCAACAGATTGAGTCCACTGGCAAGCACAGCACCCCCACGCTCCACCCACTTTCCAAAGCCCCAGCTCTGAGCACATGAGACTTCTGAGGGACAGTTGGGATTTGAACAATAACACCAGGGAGGGGGTGTGGCTTACTTATGTATGTATGTATGTTTGTACATACATACATCTTTTTGAGACAGGATCTCGCTATATAGTTCAGGCTGTCCTTGAGCTCACGTTGTAGTCTAGTCTGGCCTCGAACTCACAACAATCCTTCTGCCTCAACCTCCCGAGTGCTGGGATTACCCCGTGTGCCACCATGCCCAGCAAGGGGTGTAGCTTAGTAGTACAGTACTTGCCTAGCATGCTCAAGGTCCTGCGTTTGATCACCAGCACCAAAAATGTAAAATAAATTCTAAGGATCTTTAAAATTTTTTCTATAGTTTATATTTTTATGGCATTTAAAAATGATGTACAATTTGCTTTCACACCTACTCTGGTTTTTATTTTTTTGTTTTTGAGACAGGGTCTCACTATGCAGTTCAGGTTGGCTTTGAACTCACTTTGTAGCCCAGGCTGGTCTCAAACTAACAACGATCCTCCTGCCTCAGCCTCCCGAGTGCTGGGATTATAGGTGTGTGCCATCGTGCCTGGGCTCACATTTATTCTTATTTGATCTTTGTAACTCCCTGGAAACCAGGACGGAGAGGATGCCCTTTATGAGACAAACATACACCTTAGATGAGAAAACTGAGGTAGGAAAGGGAGGAGACTTAGAAAACCATGAAAATCATATTCAGGTCTATCTCCTAGCCAACATGTAAACCCTGAAACTTAGCAGGTATTTAAGTGTTCTTACCAGACACATCATTAATTTTTCTGCATCTGATAGCAAGTAGTAGTACTTAAACTGTGCACAATGTTTTGTGAGTTTTTTTGTGTGTGTGCTGGGGATGAAACCTAGGTCCTCGCATATACTTTACCACTCAGGTACATTCCCAGCCCACTGTTTTTATTTTGGAATAAAAACTCTCAAGTAAAACTCTATTTTACTTTGAAATTCTTATAACTGAGCCACTCTATTTTTAAGATATCCTTAAAGTGTTACTAATGATTTTTAAAACATTAATACAACATGAAGTGACATGTATGTATGCATTTTTAGATAAGCGGACACAGGCTAAGTCAGCGGAGTGAGTAATCTGAGGCCAGGAGCAAGGACAGTAACTACAGCCACAGACAGTTAAGTAAACGACAGCCTGGAAGGGATTCGGACACCAGCATTACAGTAATGCCTGGCCAGGTGTAGTAGCGCAGCCTTGTAATACCAGCACTCAAGGAGGCTGAGGCAGGAGGCCCATTGTGAGTTTGAGACCAGCCTGGGCTACAAAGTGAGCTCAAGTTCCGCCTGAACTGTGTGGCAAGACCGTCTCAAAACAGACCAAAAAACCCAAAACAAAACAAAAATGCTTATCATGAGCTAATGATAAAGGATATAGTGAACAAGAAATAAATCTGGGTGACAAAGGATATCCAAAGCGTGTTCTCTATCTTCCACACAGATAATTCTGATCTATACTCTGGTATCAAAGTAGGCCCAGTCACTGACTCCCTAAACCACCTGGCCCCTCCTTAAATCTTTTCAAAGAATGGAAGGGCAACTCCAGAGACAACTATGCAGCACCCCTGTTATGGTTGATACGTGTCAACTTGGGGAGTCTAGAGGTTTGGCTGAGTGATTCAGCAGGAAGCCATGGAGACTGTGTGAGAGCTACACACCTCCTGGGTGGGGGTAGGCTGTTTACAATGTTAAGGGAAGGAAAGAGGCTGCTTGCGGCCATTCCTCCCTTTTGCTGGTTGTTTTCGCTGTGCTCTGCTGCCATGAATGCTTGCCCTCTGCCTCAGAACCAGCCAAGTATGGACTGAAACCTCCACAAACTGTAAGCTAAATAAACCTTTCCTTCCTTCATTTTGGGCGTTGGGTATTTTGTCTCAGCAATGAGAGAAACGTAACTAAGACACCCTCCCACTTAGAAGAATGGTCAGATCCTCTCTCCTGGTAGTGTGAAATGACACTAAGAACGTTTGGTAGGTTTTTTTTCCCCAGAAGAACCTCTGTATGGACAGGCTGGGCAGTGTTAGGGTCAGAGGCACTGCCCTGAGAAGCCACTGATCAGGGGGCTGGAGAATCCTGGAGTATGTGCTGACTGTCCATCTGTGAGGGGCACAAGAACGGAGCAGATAGCAGGAAGGGATGCAGAAGAGACAGGTGCCCAACCAAGTCCTCACATGGTACAGCCACCCTGAGTCCTGTACTTAGTGTCTGTGTAACTCTCTATTGATATTTACAATGAATTCCTCTCCAGCCAGTCAGGAAAAGGTAAGATAACTATGCATGGGTTGACTCTGAAACATAGTCCTCCCTCTAATCATCAATGAACTCTGGGGGAATACCAAGTGAGCAGAGAGTGAGAGAACAGATGCTTCCAACTGAAGAGTTAAGATGAAAAGCTTCAATGTGTCTTAAAAACTCACTGATCTGGGGCCTTCTACACCAGGAGTGATGGTGCACGGCTATAATCCCAGCATTTGGGAGGCTGAGACAGGAGGATTGCTATGAGTTTGGCACCTGCCTGGACTATACAGTGACTTTAAGGCCAACCTCAATTACACAGCAAGACCGTGTCCAAAAAAACCTCACCAATCTGGAATATTCTAGAGTAAACTTCTTTCCATTAAAAAAAAAGTGATTGAAACAATACACACCACTGACTCAAAACCATAACCAGAAGCTTCTAGTAAAAGTGCTAATTATATCTACTGTTTCAGAAACTCACCTCAGGCTTATAAAACAGAAGTAGGTTTTACTGGCTTTCTTTTAAAGTGGGTGCACTCATGAAAGACTTTATTTCTGGCTGTACCAATAGCAAATGTGTAAGTAGAAACAGCAGCACAGGGCAAATAGAGCATTTTATATAAAATTAGAAGATTAACAGGAATTTCTCTCTCAGAAATTGTGAGCAGAGCTGACTGCATCCATAGGATGATTTTGGTCAGATACCATATGGGACAGTCCAACAGCTTTTCAGATTTCACTAAGAGTGCTCTGCCCCAATCTCAAATGGGTAGGCAGAGAGGCGTATGTCCTTCCAAAAGCAAGACAAGTTGGGCATGGTGGCACACACCAGTAATCCCACCACTTTGGAGGCTGAGGGAGGAAGATTGCTGAGAGAGTTTAGAGACAGCCTGGGTTCCATAGTGAATTCAAGGCCAGCCTGGATTATATACTGAGACCCTGACTGGGAAAAGGGGGGAAAAAAAAAGGGCTGGGGATATAGCTCAGCAACACAGGACTTACCTAGCAAGCGCAAGGTTGAGAGTTCACTTCCCGGCATCAAAAAACAAAGGAAAAAAAAAAAGCAAGGCAAAAAGTGCCTGTACTTTGTAAAGGTTTCAGTATTTATCTCAGGAGAAAATTTAACAAGTGTTTCCTTTTACAGCAGCTGTGTGTGGCCTCTACAACAAAAATTGTTTTCTTGTTGTGTTTTTATCAAAGTTATGTACTCACAGATTCTAAGACCAGAACTCAAGGCCAAGGAATAGATATCACAGTGGTCTGTTTTAAACTATTTGTTATGAAGACATCACTGTTGTAAAGAACCACATTTATAAAACACCCAAGAACAAAACACCAAACCTAACCACAAGCCTAGCCTACTCAGAGGAAACCTCAGATACGTGAGGTAAGCTAAGTATTGTAAAAGATGAAAACTTACATGAAAACCTTCCCTAGTAAAAAGAACTTCAAATTTTCAATGTGGTAAGTACACAGAATCATAGCATCTACAGAGAGGAGGGCATGTCTGCTCCACACAGACAAGCTAGGGGACAGGCTGGTTAGGTGCCAGAAGGGTAGGGTGCTCTCTACAGATGGCCAGCAAGGGTCTCAAGAGGGTTTACACTACCTTGAGGGCGCACTGAACAGCACAGGAGCCACTGCCGTGCCTGGAATGACCACTCTGTTAACAGAAGTCATACTGTGCCTTAACCATGCTTTTCCCTTCCCCACAAAAATGGTGCCTTTGCACTTTGCCTGAGTCACCATCAGGTAAGGACTCCTGCATCAATGCTACCCTCCACCAAGTCCTCACCTGTCTGACAATGCTCTGGATCAGTTTGTCCATGGTGAAGGCAATGTAGGCGTGAATGGTGAACATTTCCCTCAGAGAATCCTCATACTGTGATGAGTCTATGTTGCCATCGAGCAGGCTCCGCACCATGTCTAGGAAAGCTGGGTAATAATCTTCCACATCAACGTCCACTGTGGGAAAGATGGAACAGGTGAAGTTTCACCCTGGTAAGAAAAGATCAGGGATGAAGAGCAGGACAAATCCCACAGCTGATCTCTACGGAGGATAAAACTAGCTACACAGGCCATATCTAAGGAGCCCACTGGAGACAGAGCGGAAATGTGACAGGTGACAGTCTCCAGACTTGTCTATTCCAGGAGTGGCTCTGAAACCCTGCCCACGGAAGCAAGAGACCCAACAGCACTGCCAGTCTTGGCATGACAGGCACACTGAGCACGTGGAGAGGGCCATTTCAAGTGGCAGGCTCTTGCCTGCGTAAGTGGATTCCTCCTGGGTTATTCGCTTGTAGCACTAGTTCACTGAAGTACGGGGTACAGAGGAAAAGGGCAGGCACGGTTGTATGCTAGCGCTGAGAAACTGCTTAGGAACGGAAGAATACAAGTGCAAATTAAATTCTCCATGAATAATAAAGTAATCTATGTTTATCAAAGTCCTTTTGTTTAAAAATGGATTTGCAACACTGTAGTTCACAAATTGCATTAAATGATCTTTACTTGCTGAACATAAATCACTTCACTCACCAGGGAGAAAGAATCTTATTGGCAGACATCTGGCAATGAGCAAAGGGCATAAGGAGAAAGGAGAACCTGGGGAAAGGAGTACCTTTAGCTTACTAAAACAAGACCCGTCTAAGTGAAGTAGGAAAACTAATCTCTAGTGTAGGAAATCAAGATAGTGGCACAAAGCTGCTACTGAGGTCTTGGCTGTGTTCTTTCTTGGTATTTCTTGAACACAGGAGTGTTCCTGTGGAAAAATTCACTGACCTGTACAATTCTCATTTTCTGTGTATGTGTCAAACTGCAATAAAAAGTTAACATGAAAAAAATTACAAAAACAAAAATTCATTGAAATTTTCTGCCTGTTTAGCATTTATATAGGAGAAAAAAGGCTAAGAGCAAAACTGAGCCTCTCTCCATTTATCTGAAATACGATAGAATCATTACAGATGCGCAAAACAGGACAACTCTTTAAAATGAACAGCTGCCTTGAGTTTCATCATAGAATATCAGCACAGACATACACATGTTCTATGAGATATTTAGCGGCTGTGAAAAATGTCTTTATGCCAGAAAAAAAGAAGTCTAAACTACATGTGTACACGCAAGCTCTTACCAGTGGGAGAGGTTGCACCACCACTTGGGTAAACTGCGCAAGCTCACACCAGGTAAGTCACTGGCTGCTGCCAGGATTAGATCATTTATGTCTCTAAGCTTGTTTTTCCTTTCTCAGGCTGGCCTCAAGCTCAAGGGACTCTTCCTCACCTGTGTGAGTGTTGCGATTATAGGCATGCACCACTGTGCCCAGCTTCTATCTCTAACTTCTACCAAAGCAGAAGGAATCACTACATTTAGGTCCAAAATTTGTTTCTTTCGGGCCAGGAGTAATCAAGAAAAAGCCTTTTAGAATTAATTTCCAGTGTTACTAGCTCTTCAGAAAATACAAAAACAGGGTATGAGAATAACCCATGAACAAAACAAAACAAAACATTCCTCAGTTTTGCTAGTCCCGCAGAGCTCAGAAGAAAGGCCTCTTGAAGAAGATTTTGGCTCCTAGCATTAAGTACCTTGCTTATGAACTGAATGGTACTACGGGAGCAGGCAGCACAAAATTTCTTAAGAGCACATGGTAGCTTCCTTAACCCTCCCATTCCTTTTCTTGAAATCTCTTATCTTTATTCCTGTTCTGTGTTTCCTGTGCACTGAGTTCAAGTCTCCATCTTAGCAATTATTTTTACTTAGGAATGAGCCATAATCCCTCTATAAGTCTGCTCAGAAATGGCTCAGAAAAGACTGTGGTAGGCACACGTATGCAGGAATGTATGTTCTCTCATGGCGTGGAAAGGACTGTTACATGTTAGTCTCTCTGTCCCCTGAAAGGCAGTTACTCAGAAACCTGCCACCTGAGCAACTGATTGCCCACCCCTGGTGTGTCCACAGCACCTACCACTGCCTGAGCTTCCATGCCTCAAGCACTGCACAGCATCCCACATGTATTTCCTAGTTCCCTCAGCAAGCCCATAAGGTAACAATTAGCTCATGCATTCTACAGTCAAACAGGCTCACTGTGTTTAAGTGAAGTTACACAACCAGAAGCTAAGGTATGAATCCTTGCTCATGTCCAAGGCAGTCTCCCCCTAGCGTCTGGGTCTCTGGCCCACATGTGCTCCTCACACCTACGGTCTCAGCACTCACTAGGCTCCTTGAGACGAAGCTGGATGGCAGGGCTATCACTCTTGTCTCGCTTTATGCCCAGCACCTCCCGTTCCCATTCTCTCTCTCGATTTTCTTCCTCTATTTGCCGTTCAGCTTGGGAACAAATCCGCAGCAGCCTCAAGCATAGAATCTGGTGCAGTCGCATGAAGATATACCAGTTGTTATTGACGTAGAAGAGGTTGTACACTTCATCCATCCCCCTTAATTTCTGAGCTGCTGTGTTACTGAATAGGAGCTTGGACTTTGGGGGGCTGCCCCCAACACCATTGTGCTTCTTGGCTGTCCCTGTGGCTTCATCTACATCCATCTCTTCTTCTTCTTCTTCCTCCACATCCGAGAGGTCACCTCTCTGAGCAAAGAGCAGATCAGGAATGAAATGATGCATGATTTGCTTGATTTTATACTTGTCCTCCTTCTGAATGCCTGTCTGTCTTTTCACATGATGGATAATCAGAGCGGCGGCATCTTCTAGGATCTGCTTGTCTTCATAGGCCAGTGAGAGGTGTGGGCCAACAGGGACACCAGCATTCTCTTCTGTAGCCTGCTCTTGCCTCTGATGGGAGAGACAAAAATATTCTCTGAATGTTAACAGCAGCAATAATCCTGGACCCCACTAGAGAACATTTACTAGGATGGCTGCTCAACCCAAAACACAGAAGCTGACCTTAGCAACATTTGCGCCTCTCCCAGAGACAGCCTGGTATCTGACGGACTCTGGCAACATACTATCTTTTAAAATTCAGGAATAGTACCTACAGAGGATAGGATATGAAGTCTGGGGCTGTGGAAGGTGACAAAGTAACAACACTGACAAGAAGAACCTGGGGCTGCTAAGTCTTTAAGTTGTGCTAAGCTGAAATGTTCTACACAATTAAAGGCAATGTTGTAGGGAATTAGATGGTGGGAGAAGGGGGAGGGAAGGTGGAATGCATAAATTGAAATCAGAATGAGAAATTAGGAAATTAATGAACAGAAGGGTAGACTTAGGTTTGAAATGGTATGATCAGGAATACAAAATGTTGCTGGGCATGGTGATGCATGCCTGTAATCGCAGCACTCAGGAGGCTGAGGCAGGAGGATTGCCATGAGTTCGAGACCAGCCAGGGCTACATAAGTGAGTTCAAGGTCAGTTTGTACTACATATAGTGAGACCATGCCTCAAACAACAACAACAACAACAAAAACCCCCAAAATAAAACAAAATAGCAGGCTAGGCAATGTGGTGCACATCTGTAATCCCAGCACTCAGGAGGCTGAAGCGGAGGATTGCTTTGAGTTCGAGGGTAGCCTGGGCTACAAACTGAGTTCAAGGCCAGCCTGATCTGCATAGTGAGACTCTGCCTCAAAAAGACAAAAAACAAACAAACAAAATACCTCCCTCAAATGTTATGATAGTTCTGAGCAAGAATCAGCACATCTTGGAAGGACTGAATTTCCTTTAACAAAGAATTCTGAGGAACCAAAGCTACGCTGAGCAAAAAGACTGGAGTCTTCACAGGTGTAAACTCCCCACACAGCTCACCTCATCATAGATACTTTCAATCTCGTTGAGTAAACTCTTTGACCTCAGGACCTTCGTGTCATTCTGTTTAAAGTTGATGCCCTGGTGGTCCAGAGATTTCAAGTAGTACTTCTCATTTTGCTCTCGCCATACCTTGTTAAATCCTCTTTGAGCTTCTCGCCATTCCTCCTCTTTCATCTTCAACCTATTGGGGTGGAGAGGAGGGCAGAAACAAACACACGGGAATTCAGAGTTAAGACATGGAAAACATGGGCCGGGGATATAACTCAGTGGCATAAGTGCCTGCCTGGCAAGCACAAGGTCCTGAGTTTGATTGCTAGTACTGCCTCCCTGCCCCTGAAAAAAAAAAAAAAAAGAAATGGAAAACATTACAGGCTTACTATACTTCAAAAGTCAAAGACATATATAACATGTCATGATTCCGGTAAGTTGCAATAAATGTTATCAGTCTCAAACTTGCTATACAGGGAAATACTCATTCAGGATTTATTTTTACACAGGAGAGGAGAATTTGTCCTGAAGTAACACATCTTTCTTAGCAGAGTTAGTTCTTGTAGAGAACCCCAGGGGCTGGGGACGTACCTGAGTGGCAGAGTGCCTGTCTACCACGGACGCGGCCCTAGGCTCAATCCCAGTGCACCACACATACCCTTTTTTCTGAATAAGAAAAACACTCTATAGCAGACCCGTGGGATATCTGTAAGTATTCTTTGAAAAGAGGGTGCTCTTTCTTTGGCCCCTGAAAACATAGCAGTTTCTTTGCTGCACAGCTCTCGGAACATTTGCTGTGCTAATGGTAACGCAAAGTCAGAGAGAGGAGAATGGGCACAAGACCATGGCTTGGGGCTCTGGGCAGTCTGTGAGTCTCTGATTGGAACCCCTGATGCTGCAGGAGAGGCAAAGGAAAACCAAAAGCAGCGGCGTAAGTACAACCTGGTCTCCAAGGCCAGGATGCTGCTATGGCAGGAAGAGGAAGCAGCCCTGACCCATGTTAGCTCTGGAAGGTTACCGTGGGGTGCGGGTGTGAGTGCAGAGCAAGAGTGCCACACATGGAAAAAAAGACACCAGGCTCAGCCTCCTCTCTCGTCTCCTGAATGAGGTGGGTACAACTGACAAGTCTGATAGGGACACTTGTTATTTGAAAGAAGTGTTTTGTCGTCATTTGGGTACTGAGATTGAATCCAAGGCCTTTACCCTGCACTAACTCTCTAGACCTTTTTATTTTTTATTCTGAGACAGAGTCTCACTAGGTCCCTAAATTGCACAGGCTCAGCTCAAACTTCTAATCCTCATGCCTCAGCCTCCCATAGTGCTAGGATTAGTTATTTGCTCTCACGCTGAGCTGAAAGAAGATATTCTTGGTAAACATGGTAAATTAAACCTTTTTTATAATGAGCATATATTAAATTTTAAAAATACATGATGGTTTTTCTCATTAAAAAAAAAAAAAAGAAAGAAAAAAACCCCAGCTGGCTGGGTTTGGTGGCACACACTTGTAATCGTGGCATTCAGGAGGCTGAGGCAGGAGACTGCCATGAGTTCTAGGCCAGCCTGGACTAGCATCAAGACCCTGTCTCAAAAACAAACAAATAAACAAAAAACAACAAAAACAAAACTGAGCTGAGCATGATGGTATGGACTGTATTAATCCTCTCTACACAAAGGGCTGAGACAGGAGGACCACAGAAGATTTGATCACAATATTTTTTTAAAAGGCCTGGGAATGGAACTGAAGACCAGAGCACCTGCCTAGCATGTGTGAAGTCCTGGGTTTATTCCTCAACACTGTAAACAAATAAGAAAACACATAAGAACTTAACAACAATTAGTCCTTAGTGACAGGAACATGGGTGGTTATTGTCTTCTGCTGCGGTGCTGTGAACCTATAGTCCACCAACTTGGGAAGCTGAGGCAGGAAGACCGCTTAAGCCTAGGAGTCCAAAGCCAACCTGAGCAACCCAGCAAGATCCCCTCTCTTCAAAATACTTACAAATTAAAACCCCCTCCAATGTGCACACAAAGCAGTCCACCGTAACATTCAAGGTTTCTTCTCAAACACTGGTTACACTGAAACCCAAACAGAAGTTCCCAGACCCCTAGTCTTTGTGAAGCAAAGACACACTGAACACAGCAGGCACACTGCTTAGTACCTCTTGAGAACAATAGGAACAGCAATGGAGGGGTTCTTTCGCAGCCCATCAATGATATCTGCTGCCTTGTCAGCGTATATCCTCTGCAGCGCCTTCCGGTGGATGACTTCTGATGTACCTCCAAGGGTGTTATCCAAGCGGAATTTGGCTTGCTCCTCAGCAGACAAGCGGGAAAGTTTTTTTTGTATTGCTTCTAAAACCCGGATGGTAGCCAGATTGGTCTCTAAAACTACATCAAGCTGAAGACAAGACAAAGGATGGTGCTTAGGACCCGAATCAGGAGAGAGAAGTAGGTATGCGAATAAAGGAGGGAGTGAAACTCCCTGGACCGAAAGTCTGGCTCTGCCACGCTGCTGGACATGTAGGACTCAGTGCTGACCAGTAAAATATAAGTAACAGTACCTACCGTTCTCCTAAGGCTATTTTCTGGGGTGAAATTATATGATGCGTGGTGTTTACCACAATGCCTGGCAGGGAAAAACTATCCAATGAAGACAGAGTAGCAGCAGTTATCACTCCTGTCACCATCACCACAGTATTCTCTGCTGGAGGCCGCTGATGAGGCAGAGGGACCAAATAGGAAGCAGTTTCACTGGCATTTCCCCCGGAACCTTCCTAAATGCCCAGTTTGTTTCAAGCAGTAATAAGCAAAACAATGCCTTGTGGGCAAGGTGGTGCATTTGCGTGGTCCCAGCACTAAACAGGCTGAGGTAGGAGAACTTCAAGTCTGTGGCCAGCCCAGACTACATAGTAAGACCTTGTCTCAAAAAAACAAATATCCAAAAACAAACCTCAAAACATGAATCAATAGTAGCTTTGTTGCACTGAGCTGCAAGTGGTTATAAAAATGTTTAAATTATTATTTTGGAATTTATATAATAAAGACATTGTCCAGGACCTGCCTGGCAAGCTCAAGGCCCTAAGTTCAATTTCTAATACCAAAGGGAGAAAAAAAAAAAAAAGACATTGCCATTAATCCCCCTTAAAGTATGACCCTTCACTTTGAATACATCACTCATCCCGTCACTCCTGCCACCTTCTGGGGAGTGCTGGGGCTCTTCCCTGTCTCTATGAGGTGTGACCAAAAACGAGTGCGTGCTGCCGCCAAGCGCCATCCAATGGATAGGCAGCTCATAAACACGAGGGTGCAGCTTTGTCTGCCTCATTCACCAGATCTGGCACTGTGTGACTTCCAGCTCTACCCCAAAATCAAAATGACCATGAAAGAGAAACATTTTGAATAGATTCAGGACATCTAGGCATCTACAACAGTGCAACTACAGATATTCATGAAAGGACTTCCAGAACTGCTTCAGAAAGTGGCAAGCTGCATGCCTGTAATTCCAACACTCAGAAGGCTGAGCCAGGAGGATTACCTCGAGTTTGAGGCCAGCCTGGGCTACAAAGCCACAGTAAGACCATTTCTCAAAAAATAAAAAAAGTCATTCAAAACCAAATGGATTTTGTTTAGTCATCAGTGGGTGATTTCAGAGCTAAAGTGGCTCAGGTAAGTCACATTTGCCATATTTTACTAATATTACTTAACAAATCCCTAAGGGATAGTGAACACCAAAATAAGCATTTATCACGGAAGAATACAAGCCTCTGATTTTTTGGTTTGTAAAAACCCAAGCCTCACAAAAAGTATTTAAAATGTTCTTTCATTCAGCACCTCCCATTTCCCCACACTTCAATGACACGGTGTGTACCTCAAAGCGTTCATCTTCACAACGATAAATATGTTCTTCATATTGAGTCTTTTTGGAACTAACAAATGTGGAGTCCTCAGACCATGATGGGAAGGAAACCCAGGTGTCATTCAAAACCTGTGGGTAGAAACACAGACTGAAACATAAGTCTAAAAAAAGGCAAAACTGTAGATAAGGAAAGAAACAGCATGATTTCATAAACTCCACCTTTAACAAATTTATCATAAAATATTAGTAAGCTAAATGTTCTTAATCTAAGTGTAAAAGCTTTTTAACAGGGACAGAAGCTAGGCACAGTGGTGCATGTCTGTAATCCCAGCACTTGTGAGGCTGAAGTAGGAGGATTTCTTTGAGTTCAAGGCCAGCCTGCACTACATAGTAAGACCCTGTCTCAAAAACAGAAACAAGTACAGAGGTTCTTGATTCTACCATTCATATAAATTTTCCAAACCAAGCACCACCACTTCCTCTGGGAGAATACTGTGGATCCAGGACTGCTGCTTACCTCTTTACACAGTGGAGTCCGTCCTGTACACTTGGGCTGCTGGTAACTCTTGGGCAGGGCTCGATAGCTGGAGCCCAGCCTTTTACAAGAGGCGTAATCTATCTCCATGGCAATGCCCTCTGTAGCTCGTTCCTTTGGGAAGGTTTCCAAATGCACAGACTCCTTATACCCAAGGAAGTTTTTAAACCAGTTAAACAACTCAGGGAATTTCCTGGAGAATCAACCAAAAACTAGTAAGTCATCAGAGATGGATACAGTTATCGTGATGTACATCTACCATCACTCAGTGTTGGTCAGAGTTCTGCTTACCAAGCACAAATTCCAAGGGCAGTGACCTCCTACATAGAGGTTTCTAAGCATTTGGATCCCTGCTCCTTAGAGAATGCTCCCAGATCTCTTCCCAGATGGAAGAGTGGCACTGAAATTATGGTAGATAGTAACCAAAGAGTCTTTCATTCTTTTGACTAAGAATGTGGCTTGAGTGTTCATATAATTCTTAAATTGTCAAATATAGTGTAGATTCTAGAACCCTGTGAGAGACTCTTCTATTGACACCCAGCACCGGTCAGAGGAACAGGAGACCACTGATCTTTGACCATTCGTGAACCGATCCTCCAATACTTTCGCGTATTTTCTCATCTCTAGAGTTAAGACTAGACCTCAGACTCCTGACACTGACATTGGAATCATCAACGGACTCACCTTGATTAAATTTGAGGTTTAATCAAAAACCTAGCACATGCTCTCACAAAGCAATTTGCCTAGCACATGCTCTCACAAATATTTCCATCTTACTTCCAGCCCAGAAGAACAAGGGCCTCAGCCCTTTGCTCCACTTACCCTAGAAAAGGAGAAACTAGCTGTACAAGCTCAGCCCGTGAGATCACCTCCTGGTTAAAGATAACAAGACAGCGCAGGAAATTCTCGTAGGCCTCCGCACTCCGCAGAGCCTTTCGGACCTTATAGAGACAACAGAAAGAAAAAGTTACATGGCCAGGCATGGTGGCACACGCCTGTAATCCCAGTACTCAGGAAGCTGAGGCAGGAGGACTGCCTCAAATCTGAGGGCTACATACTGAGTTTAAGGGCAGCCTCATCCTACCTAGCAAGACTCTTGTCTCAAAAAACGAATAAATGGTTACATGGGGGAATCGAGATCCTAGATAACTTTTTAAAAAATTGGGAAAATTTACCTGATATTTGATTCTTAGTGTCCTAAGATGTGATAATGGTTATGTTTGAAAAAAAGTTTAAAAACTTAAAAGTTTAAAATATTCATGAAAAATGTATGGATGCCAGGTATGGTGGTATACATCTATACTCCCATCACTTGGGAGGCTGAGGCAGGAGGATGAGCTGATGATGCCAGCATGGGCTACACAAATGAGTTCAAGCCCAGGCTGCACTACATTGAGATCCGGTCTCAATAAACAAAAACAAAGAAAACTTATGGATGAAATAGTAATATCTAGAATTTGTCTACAAATAAAGTAGGATAGGTGAAAATATAAATGAAACAAGCACACTGACTAGGAGTTGGTAACACGTGAAGCTGAATGATAGGTCCATGAGGGATCGATTTACTGTTCTCTTTAGCTTTATGTATGTTTGAAGTTTCCCATAATAAAAGCTGTGGAAATGAGATCTTGCAGTGTTCCCACATGCTTGCTTCTCCAGACCATGCCAGAGCTGCCCAAGCTTTTGCTGCCCTTCCTAATAGGTGTCTGTAGCAAGAATCTCTGTCAACATCAAGAACGTCTGTCAACAATTTTCAAAATAAAAAAAAAAACACAATTTTCAAAATAGTTAATCTTGAATGATGAGCTTTGAAAATAATATACTTCTGTCTCCTGACCTAATCCCTTTCCCTCCCTCTATTTAAAACATTGAATAGGGCTGGGGATATAGCTCAATGGAATAAGCGCTTGCCTAGCAAGCGCAGGGTCCTGAGTTCGATCCCCAGTACTGCAAAAAAAAAAAAAAAAAAATGAATATTTTGGTATCTCAAAAACCTAAAAATGTTCAATTCAATGGTATAGACAAAGAGAAACCAACCAATCAACATGGAATTTCAGTTCCAAAAGTAAATAGCGCTGTGGTCCTTCAGTGGACACTGCAAACTACCACCAAGTCACATGGTTTATCAACAAGCCCAGCTCTGCACTTTTGTATTCGTTTATAAATAACTATCCATCCATACACACTGCATGGAATGTGGACTTTCAAGACAAAGATGGAAGAATATGTCTTTAATTTTGTATATTTTTGCTGTTTATTTATTTATGCATTTTGGAGCCCAGAATCTAACTTAGGACCTTGCACTTGCCAGGCAGGCACTTACGCTACTGAACTATATCCCTGGTCCTGCTGTTTAATTTTTATTAGTTTTCAAACACCCGAAGTTGACAGAAGTCTAAAACACCCTACATTCTGTTTCACTTATATCAATTTCTTCTATCATTGAATTTTATTGACTGATTGATTGACTGGTCTTTTTGAGACAGGGTTTCACTATACAGTTCAGGCTGGCCTCAAACTCATAATGATCCTCCTGCCTCAGTGCTGGGATTACAGGCCTGGCACTGAATTTTAAAACGAACTGCAGATATTCCATGTATACATACTTATATATTCACCAAGTTAACCCCAAGAAGGAGGTCCGATCCACCCAGCAAGAGCCAAACTAAGATCCCACACAACTTTATACCAGCACTAGCCAATCCGACTGCTTTTTAGGAATACCTGGGGACCTTTGCAAACATCCCACCAACTCTTTTGCAATTCCCACCAACTCTCTAAGTACTGTACATATCCAAGTCACCCTAAGGGATAAGGGAGGAATTCAGTGACAGAACACGCACAGCATGTACAAGGACCTAGCTTCAATCTCTAGCTTCTCACTCCCCATAAATTACTAAGTCCTCAATAATTGGTGTAGGCATCAGTACTGCTTGTTGTATACACCTGGGTAACAACACAATTTTTCTGGGAGAAACATGTTGCAGTCCACCATGGAAAATTCTGTATTTTGCCACAAACTACTTTGCAAATTTCTTTAGTTATCCTAATAGTTGTGGTACACCGAAAGGCCCCACTATGTAAGAAAACAGAAAGCCCTGGGAGCTAGGGTTTTAGCTCAGTGGCAGGATGCTTATCTAACATGCACGACGCTCTAGGTTTCAGCACCAGCCCTGGGGAAAACAAAAACACTCACCTTATCAAAAAATAATGATTCAGTTCCAACGCCATGCTTGCTCGCATCTGCCATAGAAGAGTCCTTTAGGCTAAGTAGTTTGGGTTTCTTCTGTAGAAGAGGAAAAACACAAACATGAGATTAGTGTGGTTCCAACACTGAAACCACAGCTGATAAATGATCACAGCATTACTGTGACAAACCTTCAGAGTTCATACCCTTCCTTTTTACAGAAGCCTAAAGTAACTTTATTTGGAATCTAATGCCATTACTTTCTTCTCTTACTGGTTAAAAGGAGACAAGGGTATTTATAAAAAGCCATACTATACACTGTCTGGAGTAGACAAGAGTCAAACTTTTTTTTGGAGACAGGGTCTCACTATGCAGGTCAGGCCAGCCTTGAACTCACTTTGTAGCCCAGGCTGGTCTTGAACCTGCAACGATCCTCTTGCCTCAGCCTCCCAAGTGCTGGAATTACAGGCGTATGCCACCACACCCAGCAAAAGTCAAACTTTTAATAAAACAAAACAAACAACAGCGTTTACATTAAATTTCAATTTAAAAGTTCATGAAGAAAGCATAGTTTATTTTCTTAAAAAAAGGAGTAACTATCCTAGCACTCTGGGAGACTGAGGCAGGATGATCACAAGTTTAAGCTCAGTTTGGGCAATTTTCTGAGACCTTATCTCAAAATATATTTTTAAAGGGCTGAAGATATAGCTCAGTGCCAAAACCATGGTTTCAATCATCAATAGTACTGCAAAACGAAACAAAATAAAAACCAAAAACAAGTACTGTTTTAAAAGGAATGAACAGGTTATTATATAGCCTTATCGGGCAAAAATTTACTTTTAAAGATTCATCTCTTACTATCTGTGAATAAATACACAAACTTTGTGAGAAGTACTACACTGACCGTGGCCATCTCCGAGAACACTTTCTTAGGAGCACGGCCCTTGCTTACATCGCCCAGGGAAAGGATGTGGGAAATTGTAAGTCCTGACATATTGTTTCCACCTGTGGGCTATCAACTGTAGGAGGAAATAATGGAGCCTGTCTTCTGAGCTGATTTCTGCTACCCATATAACACTTTACAAAAAAAACCATTACAAACACTAAAAAAAAAAAAAAAAAAACCCTTCTAAAATATTGGCAGTATCTAAATACATCGGTTCTTTGAGTCATTCACTTTTCCTCAAGTCCTCTCTGACTACAAGAAATTCCACTAGCCTTCTTAATTCTTTAATTCAAATCTGTAGACATTTCTATCCCCCATATTCCATACTACCTTACACTTTCCAAAAGACTTCACTGTGTAATACACAAACTTAGTCCTCTCATCATGACAGCTGCATGGCATCAAAGGGAGAAAAACTCGCTCTTCACAGACCACCAGTGCTGACTGTAACAAGCAGCAGCATGTGATGGATCACTTAAGGGGCTTAATAAGACCTCTCTGCTAGAGCTGGAGGGTCCTGACATGCGATTCCCACGATACAGGTAACTGTGGACCCCAATAAAGAACCCAAGCAGGAGAGCTCCCAACAGAGCTCTCACATAGCATCCGTACTAGATTCACAAGAGGGCTCCAGATATCATTCACTTATTTCTGAGACAATTATCAAGCTGAAGAATCCTTTTAGTGCTAGGCAGGTTTAAAACATCAAATGTGAAAGAGGCAAAAATTAAGTCTCAGAAAGTCTTGAAAACAAAAAGAAATGCCAGTTTACAGCAAAAAAAGAGTAATATAGAGGGGGAAAAACTCACAAAGGCACCATATTCCAAGCAACAGATGCTATTTTAACACTGTGTTATAAGACCAGCTGAAGAGCTGTGTGTGGAGTTTCTGTGACCTATGCCAGGAATGCCCAGAATCGACTGTCACACTGTGGTGCAGACACACAGGACCAGACCTGGAATACCTGTCCACAGGGGACTCTTCTGGAACCTGGCTGCATGGCTGCTGCCACACTCACCTTCACTGGAGGGGTGGCTCCCGTCCCGGAGTGCCTGCGGATCTGGCAGCCATTCTGGCTGGGTCTCTGCGGTTTGTTGTTCAACTGTGGCTTCTTCACAGTGCCTCCATGATCATTTCTCACAGAATCAACCTTCTCCGCAGTTGTTTTGCTTAAAAGCTGATTAAGACACACGGGAGAGATTAATTCTCTGATCAAAGTAAGTAAGAATCATCTAGGAAAGTCCCCTTTTGCTCGAAGCTTTTCAACACCTATAATTCAAATTTTGAATAGTGTAATGTTTCTAAAGGAAGCTTACCACAGAGCTGTTGGCATCTGGCAGGAACTGTCCAAATTCTGACAAGAGATCTTCCTGGTTTTTAAAGAGACGAGCCACCTGGGCATATACTTCCTGCTCAGTCAAAGCGGGGGTGTAGTTTCCTCCAGCTTCCTTGGCATTTCGCTGCTCTTTCTGAGGAATTACAAGTGGGAAGGGGTGATATTTGTGGTCCCCTGTTTTGTATTACACACTACTGAACATTTCTGGGATGTCTATAACTTCTGTATTATGTTATATACTTAGCATGAAAAGGGATCTATGCCTTTAGTAACTATTCTGACTGCAGGCTTTTCAGTTAAGGAAAGAGAAGATGATGCTATCCAATTACTTCTTTTTAAAATCAGGTACCAGACTGACCTTGTAAAGAGTTCATAACTGCTAAACTACAACATGGCTTCTATCTGAAGCCCATTAGATCAGCTCTCTGGAGAAGGCCTCTGACTAGTTTCCCCTACACCAACCCTTTTCCCCTCGACGCTGCTAGATGGAAGCTGCAGTTAGGGATGCTTCTTAGAGCAGTCAGAAAGGGTTGAGCCCTTAAGGGAGTCAGTACAGAAAGTGAGAATACATCAGGACTGTGGCTGGAATCACAACTGAAGATTAAAGTCACAAGGCTAGTTTTACATACTTCCCTAAGGGATAAAGGAGGCTTGAGGCTTGGGATTATTGGTATTATCCTTTTGACATTTCCTATGATCTCATTAGGGATGGGCCATCCCTCCCACCCATTAAGACTAAAACTACTATGACTAAAAACAAGACTAAGACTATAGATTATCAACCAAGGTTAATGATGTCATCCACATATCCTGGCTACCAGTGGATCATTACCTAAACAACTACACTTGTACTCTTATTGGTTAATCATAATTTGACCCATGTTGTCCTGCCTCAGGACTTTTGCTCTATAAAATTTCCTTTGAGAGGTAGGCTCATTGGCAATCCATTGGGGACTCTTATTGTCTCTGGGGAGCTATCCTAGTCCCCACTCCTTTTCTCCAATAAATTTTCCTACTCTTAAAAAAATAAAGGCAATAAATGTGAATGACCAGGGGGCCACTAGCCTAAAAAAACACAAAACACTAGAAAAAATATTCCTTCCTCTAGTGTAGATTAACCAGACTATACAAACTATACTCTTAACTTCCAGATAAAATAAAACAGATATTCATTTCATAGGCCACTGAATTTTAAACTTCAACTGGATGCTAAAGAGCACTCAAGTCAAGCAAATAAAACTGTTTATAAATAGGCATCATAGTTTCTAACTGGTTAATACCCAGTGAGAATCAGTGGGGACAATAATGGCTACTCAGCATCTTGGACTAATGCCTCAGAGCGGCCTGGTTGTGAGAGACCAAAGGGGCAACTGTCTTACCTGATAGGTGTGCAGTATCTCCAGGAATGCTTTGTAGATATCTGGCTGGCCCTGGAATCTATTCTTGATCTTATTAACATAGTTGATCGCATGATTAAACTCCACAGGCTGATTGTTCTGCAAGGATGGGGCCGTTCCCAATGAGATTGTCACTGGTGTATGAGGCTGGACCGGTGGAGACCGTGGGGATGCATATGGTGGGACAGGGGTAGTCTGCTGACTGGCTGGAGTATGTGCTTGTAGTTGGGAAGGCTAAAAAGAAAAAAGTCTTTATTCTCTTCAGGAGCACAGGGAAAGTTAAGTTACAACTAAAAAGAAACAATGTATCTGATTAACTAATACCCTATTTTTATTCACTCAAGCCAAGCCATTTTAGACCAACTCTAATCAAGGGGGGTGGGGTGGTTTGTTGAGAGAGTCCCACATTCTGATAGAAGTATCTGTCTCATATTTGCTAAATACAACCTTTAAATTGGAGTCATCTCCAATTATAGGAAAGTTTTTCATGTGCAACTTTTACTAGCTCAACAAGTACCTATAGAAAAAAAATCATTCTACATAGATCTTTAATGTCAAAGAAAACATCTCAATTGTTGAAATAATTCCTCATAAAAATGTCTTCTAGACCAGCTCTGTCCAGCACGATGGAAATGTTCTCTATTTGTACCATTCTGTATAATAACAGGCACTACTGCATGTCTACTGAGCACATGAAACGTGGCTGGAACAAATGAAAATTTGCATGTGTCTGAATTACATTTAGATACTTTTTTACATGGCTATTATATAATACAGTGGAGTTTAAGATCTAGAACACACTGTTGGTCAGGTGTGGCAACCCAGCTTGGGATGGCAAGTTGAAGGCTAGCCTGGGCAACTTGGTGAGACACTATCTCAAAATATAATTAAAAATGAGCCAGCGATATAGCTCAATGGTACAGCATCCCTGATCCTCAGTACCACAACCAATAAACCAAATTTTAAAATAAAAATACAAAGGGCTGAGAATATAAATCTGTGGTAGAACACCTCTGGGCTCAATCCAAGTACTACAAAAAAACCCCATCAGCATCAGCATCAGCATCAGCATCGTCTACTTAGCTTGATGAATTAATTTGGTCAAGGAATAACTTGTAAAATACCAGCCATGAGGGCATTAGCGTAATTTGACTGTAATAAAATGACCATTTCTGAGTTAAGTGCAGTGGCCCATGCCTCTGGGAGGCTGAAGTGGGAGCATCACTTAAGCCTCAGGGTTCCAAACCGACCTCAAAATCCTATCTAAAACAAAAACAACAAAAGGACCATTTTTCTTAAGAAAAAAAAAAAAAAAACTGGCAACTCATTCAGGACCTCTCCTGTCTCTCAGGAGCAATTCCTACTCCTCATTCCTTTGCTCCAAGAAATTTTCATGCTCCTAAAAAAATAATTTTTTAAAAAAGACCATTTCTATGTGGGGTCAAAGTACTCTACACAGTCATCACCAACTGATGCAGCCATAGGTTTAAAAACAGAAGTTGGGGACAGGCTGCTGACTGATTGATTTTCTTTTTTTGAGATAGGTTCTTGCTATGTAGTTCCAGCTGGCCTTGAACTCACTATGTAGCCCAGACTGGCTTCAAATCACAGCAATCCTCCTGCCTCAGCCTTATAGATATGCACCACCACACTGAACCTGTTAATTATAAACAGATATCTGAACCTGTGATATGTATACATCAACCATGGTATCAGAGAAGACTGCATCTTCTTTGGTAAAATTTCTGTGGCCTCGGTGTTTAAGACTTATAAAGGGGACAAGGAAGGGGGCTTTCTAGGAGATGCATTTCACAGGATGGAATATTGTCCAAGTGCTCACCTTGCTGACTTTGGCAGGTGGGGGCTGAGGAGCTGGCTGGGCAGGAGCTGGGGCTGACTGGGCTGAAGGCTGGGAAGGATGCTGGGGTGGTGGCTGAGGCTGGGGCTGGATGCCATGGGTAGGGATCTGATGAACCTGGCCAGGAGTTGTCACGTTCACCATGTCATTGGTCTGCACCTCAATTTTGTAGCCAGGAGGCAAGAAGGTGTTGAAGCCCATGATCAGGTCAGGGTGGCCTTTGAATAGCTGGGACACACGACTGATCACTCCTGGAGTGTCGATGCTGATAAAAAATAAAACAAAAGTGATGAATGGCAGATTTGACAAACACTCTAGGAAGAAAATAATTAACTTTCCACTAAGTCTTCTCTGAATAGGAAAACATGAACTGAAATCCCAAAGTTGTTTAGCTTTAGGCTCAAAGGGGCTTGATTACAATTTTGAACAAAAATACACTTACAATAGTAACAATTCTATTAAGCAGGTATATAGTGACTAAAGCTACAATTCTCAAGCAAAATCCAATGTTTCATACACCAGTATAATATTACAGGGCATGTCAGCTGAGCATGGTAACATGCCTGCAATCTCAGCACTGAGGCAGGAGGATTGCTGTGAGTTTGAGGCTGACCTGGACTACACAGTGAGTTCAAGGCCAGCCTGAACTATACAGTGAGACACTGTCTCAAAAAATATAATAAAATAAAATAACATAAAGTTAAATTATTTGGCATGCTTAGAATGTTCAGATGAGTTACTCTTATAATAGTAAACCATGCCAGAATACCAGGGTATCTTAAATTAACTAAGAAATCAAGTAGCCTAAATCATTAAAAAATGCTACTTCCCTGATTGAGATGAAGCACTAAGAAAAATTTACCAATAGGGAGAAAACAAAATAGTGACTATAATTTCCATCAATAAGCCAATATAGAATAAAAGTAAAGATCCTAAAAGTTCAATCTCTAAAAGGCAACATCAAGCAGGTGAGATTATGCCATACCCTCCCTCTAACACAACATGCCAAGCACAAACTTTTAAGTCCATCACACGTGTCTCTTACCTTTGCGATTTAAATTCCTTCATTATGTCAAGGAAATCATTGTAGACCTGAGGCTGGCTGCCGAACTGCAGCTTCACCTGGTCAAGGTAGGACAGCGCATCCTCCACCTGAGGCAGGTATAAATCTCAAAGTTATTAAAAGAACATAAGTCAAAACTTATTTAAAAAAACAAGTGATTTATGACTAAATTAACTCAAAACAGTAAATAAAATGCAAATATATACAGAAAGTACTAAAATTTATATGTATACTAATAATAAAACTCAATCTTAAAATATGAAACCTGTAGCTATGCCTTGGATAATTCTGCAGTGAATGATCACTGACTGATAATCCCATTAATACATTATCTATTTATTCATTTTGTTATTATTCACTAAGGTGCAACATGGCAGGATCAATGTAGATACTAAGCACTCAATGACAAATACACCATAGCCCCTACTCTACAGGAGCTTCTTCACATCTTCTTCACATCTCTGTGAAAATCACACAATGGGAAATCACTGAATGCCCAAACAGCAAAGGGGAAACAACACTGCTCTCCTCCCAAACAGTAGAAACACCCAGGAGGTGATGGATAACTGAGACCTGCTGCTTACATCAGGCAAAGCAGGCAAAGATGAAGACCAGCAAGGAGAGCGCCAGAGGAAGCAGCCTGGGAAAAATCCCAGGCCAGGCACCACGTAGTACATTTGGAAAGTTTTGTTTGGCTGCACCCTCAGTCCTGAAAGGAGGAATACTAAGGGACGAGATAGCAGAATTAGGATCTACACTCTGAAAGGACTTGCACATCTTTTTCAAAAGAATTTAGATCTTTACCACACCCCTACTTGGCCAGTGTTGAGGGAAAAAATGGTGGGAAAGCAAGACAGACTGACGAGGCAGAAAACCAGTAAGGGCACAGGGATGCCTCGACAAGCCAGTGAGAACAGTACCTGGAATTAAGAGCAGACTGTGTACTTGGTCAGTTCATACAGATTTGCTATATTTATAAATGACATTGGTAGTTTCTGCTAACAGTCAATAGACCATTTAGTTTGTACCAGAAACTTTCCATACTGAAATGCTTCATCAATGGCCAAGTTAATGGAATACAAAACTCAAAGTCTATAGTAAGAAAAGACTTTGGAAGATATTTAAGAACAGCATTTATGACCGCATGATAAAAAGGTTACACACTTCGAAGATAACAATATGTAAAGCAGCAACAAGCGGTGTTTTTTCTTCTGTTGTTGTTGTTATGGATGTTGTTGCTGTTGTTGATGTATGCCTGTTTTCTTTCTTGTCCTTGGATTTTTGGTTCTTGTGTTTTCTTTTCTTTTTTTTTTTTTTTCTTTTTTTTCTGTTGCTGAGAGGATAAACTGTCTGACTAAATTTGCATGTCTGTATATGGGTCCATACATCTACAATTCGAAGATATCAATGGATAAAGCAACAACTACTGTTGAGACCATATCACCTTGTCTATAGATTAGTTGTGATTGTACTATTTTCTATGATAATGGGTGTCTG
>PVLD010011517.1:0-64826 GCA_004027595.1 Dinomys branickii
CAATACCATATAGGTGTGCTCAAGTAGAAGGAAACTATGAGAGAAATTAATGTCCATATCTCTTTAACTGTAATAAATTTTTAAATTTCCACATTCACTATATTTTTATCATAGTGTATTGTTCTTTGTCTCTTGTAAACATTTGACTAAAAGTCTGTTTTATCTTATGTTAGCACAGGCACTCTAATTTGCTTTACATTATTGTTTGCATAGAATATTTTCCACCATTTTTTCCAAAAAAGCTTTTTCATATCTTTGAGTCTATGGTAATCCTCTAGAAGAAAGTATAGAGTTGGCTCATGTTTCTTCTGCCAATCTCTGTTTTTTTTTTTTTTAACTTTTTTTTTGGTGGAACCAGGGGTTGAACTCAGGACCTTGTGCTTGCCAGGCAAGCATTTATTCCACTGAGCTATATCCCCAGCCCCTAATCTCTGTCTTTTGATAAAATTGTTTAATCCATTTATGTTTAAAGTAATTATTGATAATAAAAGTTGTACTTTTGCATTTTTCCATCTGTTTCTTCTATGTATCATATATTTTTTGTTCCTCATTTCCTCCAATCCTACTGTCCTCTGTGTTAAATAATTCTAGTATGTTTGTTTGGTTCCCTTCTTGGTTTCTTCATAATATATCCTTGTTATTGTATTCATGATTATTCTCAGGATAATCATGGGAATAATCATTATACTTACATCTTAACTTATAATATCTAGATTCAGGACTCATATATACGAAATCATTTTCAGTAGTATGGAATATGATGTATAATTTGGTTCTTTTGCCTGCTCTCTAATCTGCTTTTGTGACAAATTACACATTGCATATTGTGTGTTCATGAATGAGTAGGTTTTACCAACATAACTGTTTTATCAACAAAAACTTAATATGGCCTTTTATATTTCTTAAGTATTTATCTTTACTGATGTTCTTTATTTATTCATGTAAATTAAAGTTATTGTGTCCTGGCTTTCATTTCAGCTTGAAAGATTCAAGAATGTCTAATAAGTAAGTTTGGAAATGATCAAATTTATTTTGTGTTTTTCTGGTGTTATGCTAATTTTACCTTCATTTTTGAAATATAGTTTTGCTGGATGGAATTTTTGCTGAGTTTGACTATCTTTCCATACTCTATGGTGGTGTCATCCTGTAACCTCTATGGTTTCTGCTATTATTCCCCAGAGCCTTTGTTTATGATTACCTGCTTCTCGCTGCTTTCAAGATTCCCTTTTTCTCTTTTGCTTTTGACGGTTTATGGTGTGTCTTAGTGTGCATGGCTTTGGTATATACTATGAAGAATTATTTGACTTTCTTGGATATGTAGACTGGTTTTTCTCATTAAATTGGGGAAATTTTTAGACATTATTTTTTCAAATATTCTTTCTACCTATTCTGTCTTGTGCAATCTCTAAGACTCTGTTCACTTTCTTTTAACCTTTTCTTTTCTTATAAGGGATAATCTCAAATAACTTATTTTTAAGTTTAAGGTTTATTTGATGCCTTTTTATAGTTTCTGTCTGTTTACTTACAAGTCATTGTTTTCATGCTTTTCTCTAATGCATTGCAAATGGTGGATTTTAGCTCTGCAAATACAGTTATAACAGCTGAGTTTAAAGTTTTGTTTAGGAAGTACAATGTGTGAGATTTCTTAGGGACAGCTATTGATGTACTTTTTTTCTGTGTGGACCACATTTTCTTGCTTATCTTGGCTCATGTTTGGTTTCAAACTAGCATTTTTAATATTTTAATTGCAACTCTGGAAATCTTATTTTGCCTTATCCCGTGATTTATTGATTTTGTGTGTTAAAGTTATGTGAGGTTGTTATTGTTGTTGTTTCATGAAAGTTTTAAACTATTTTTTGGAACTCCATGCTACTTATTGTGCATAACTACTAAAGGATCTGTCCTACTAACACCTTGTTCAACGACTGCCTGGACAGAGATTTTATTAAGTGCTGGAATAAAACCTACCTAACTAGTAACCTCTCATTCTTTAAAAAGGAACCCTGGTTTTCAAGGTTTAAGACTTGCTTTCATTACTGCTTTGTAACTCTGTGTTATATTCACCTTCTGCAGAGACTCAGATCAGCTACACGTGAGAGCTTAGGACACTTGCAGGAATTTTTGGGTGGACACAAAACAACTCTGAACATGTAGCTTCAACCTCCACAGGCATTTGTCAAAGTTGTTCAAAGAATTTATGATTCAAGGATTCTCATTTCTTAGTTTTCCTCCCAAGTTTTCTTGGTTATATAGTTTTTGCCCCCACTGCTCTCAAATGCTTAAAGTAGCAGCCACTAATGTGTTCATCTGTGTTTTCAACAAGTGCCCAGCATGTACCAACATTAGCTGGGTGGGTTCTGAGTTAAGCATAAAGCTGAGTTATTTGAGGAAGGCTTCTACGAAGTCAGCAAACAAATCTATAATCAACAATTCTTTTTTTTTTAATTTAGCTTTAAATTTTATATTTATTTTCTTCAGGAGAGTATTTAAATTTTAGTTATATATTTTTGAGGTTTTAGTTTTATGGAAAAAGGGTAAAACAAAATTTAATAGCAAAATAATAAGAGAGTAACAATAGTACATACATTGCATGTTGTTATCTTCAAAGTAGTTGCTCAGGGTACAAGATAACGGGCATAAAACTTTCTCCAATCAATATTAGCACAAATCTTCCTTTTTAATGAACTAAGAAATACTAAGAATATACCTGCTTTGCATTTTCCCCTTTCACCTATTCTAGTTCCTTTTTCCTATTGAATAATTCCTTCCAATTTCACAATATTTACTGTACATTTTAGGACTTACTTACTTTTTCAATTTCTCACACCAGGGAGATGATATGATGTTTACACATGTGAGTCTGATTTATATCATTTATGAGTATGATCTCAAGTTGCAACTTTACCTATAAAAGTCTCTAGTTTATCCTTCTTTATGGCTGAGTAGTACTCCACGGTATAAAAATACCACATCTTTTTATCCATTGCTCAGTTGATAGGCATTTGGGTTGTTTCCCAGATTGACTATTAAAAATTGTGCTGCTATGAACATGGGTGCACAAAAGTCACTGTTGAATGTTGTTTTCAATTCTTCTGGGAAGATACTCAGAAGGGGGATACCTGGTTCAAATGGGTTCTCTAATCCTAGTTCTTGAGGAAACTCCACACGGATTTCCAAAGTGCTTTTATCAGTCTACATGCCCTCCAAAAGTGCAGAAGAGTTCCTTTTTCCCCACAGCCTCTCCAGCATTTGTTATGGGTTGATTTCTTGATGACAGCCATTCTTTCTGAGGTAAGATAGAATCTCAGCATTGTTTTAATTTGTATCTCTCAAATGACTAGTGATATTGAAAATTTTTTCATACATTTATTTGCCATTTATATTTCTTCATCTGAGAAGTGTGTATTCATCTCAGATGGCCATTTTTGGATTGGGTCTTTGAATTTGGGAACTCTGTTTTTTTGAGTTCTTTATATGTTTTAGATAGAAGTCCTAACAGTGGACAATTCTTTAGAAGTGACACCATTGTACCTCTCCTTAAAGGAGTAAGAGTAGGAACAGCAGTTTTCAAGGCTACCAGAGAGCCAATAAGTGGAGAATGGAGGTTCAGGGAGATGATATTTGGCCATTTTTCATGAATAAGTGCTGCATGGCTTCTGCAACCTGAGTTCTAAACTGTCAATTGTTTTTTCACCAGTTTTTGTGGTTGCTGTTGTTGCTTTATAGTGATATAGACTTTTGAAATTTCTTACATTATTATTTTATATTATGTTAACCCTGTATAACACTTAAAATAAAAATATCTGTTTCCAGTCACCTCCCTTTATTCATTTGCATGTCTTCCTGGGGGGAGGGGCAAATTTAAAAATATAATAAAGAATTTAAAGTTCTGCTCAAACCTCTCGGGTTGATGGATTATTTTGAATTGTTATAATAATCTATCTTCCATGAAGCAGTTATGTGCGAGGCACTGCACTATGTGCTTTATATATTTTATCTCTCTGAGTTCATGCAACAACGACATGTTGTAGTGACTGTTCTCATCTTCATTTTATAACTGAGAAGAAATTCTTTAAAGATATTAAATTCAAGGTCACAATGGTGGGAAGGGGCAGATATGCACGTCACATCGATGTCACCATGGTTTTAATGCATTGTTCTTACTCTAGTGCCAAGAAATGAAGCAGTTCAGAATCCCACTATATCTGACTGTGGTGCTTAGGTCTTTTGTTACCATTACAAATAAAATTAATGTACCAGATTTTAGTATATTAGTTGAAAACCAAGATATTGACCTAAATACACCAATTGACAAGTATTTATTGAAGGCTTCTTAAATGTCAGTTTTTTGCTGTATATTTCTTAAAATAAAATGTGATTCTTGTCTCAAGAATCCAATTATCTACCAAGAAAGTGAAAATGAATTATGTGAGAAACAATTAATCTCTCACCTGTAAGATACTAAGTATGAAGTCAATGAGAGTTCAGAGAGATAGTCACAGGCTCTAGTGTAAAGGGGGACTTCATGAAATCTTTGGAGTAAACTTGAAGAATAAAGAAGCTTGGGGGGCTGGGGGTATAGCTCAGTGGCATAAGCACTTGCCTGGCAAGCGGAAGGTCCTGAGTTCGATCCCCGGTACCGGAAAAAAAAAAAAAGAAGCTTGAACAAGACTTATGCTTCATAGCTTAATTTGATGATTCACAGCATTTTTGTAATACAGATTATACATAATAAGGTATTGGATTATAAAACATGAGGCTGTACACCTCCACTCGTAATGAATACAAAGTTTTTCTAAAAGTATATGCAAGGTGAAATACTGTGTTGCGAGTTGGAATAAAGCAGTGCAAATAAGTATAAGAAGAAATTAAATATGTCTGGAGAAATCAAGGAATAAGGTGACAATGCCAGAGAGGAAATGGACTTCAATTTGGTCCTGAAGTTTGAAGGAGCTGGCAGCAGCAAACCCGCCATGCTTACCCTGTTGAGTGGGCACATCCGTCCTGAGCATTTCATGAGGCCATGCCTGAAGGATCATTCTCATTTCTCACACCAGAAGAGCAAGCTCTTTCCTTTCTAACCTGTAGTGCTGTTTTTGCAGAAGACTCATGACAGTGTGAATGAGGAGCTACATCATTTACTGTGTTCTAATTTGACAAGAGCTAGAAGGAAAATAGAAAAATCTTGAGCACTTGAGAAAATTCTTAGGCTTACATGCTGAAATTAAAAGATAAACAAGCATGTGTCCCTTATTTCTGTTGATCTCTTTGCTTTACCTAGGTTCCAATCTCTGTTTTCCTTCAGTCAGAAATAGGGTACCACAAACACCATTAAAGCCACATTTTAAAAATTTCATCGTATTTTTATAGGTTGTAAGATTGAAAGGGATTTTGGTGTCCTGGACAACCTGATTTGGCACATGCATAGTACTCCTTTGATGGTGGCACTTAATTATCTTAAGATGGTTGGTTTCCTTCCAAGAGAGCTGCGACACTGTACCGTTAATCCTGTAAATGCCAGCTGGGGTTAAGCTGACTTGACTTTTTTTCCTCTGTCCTTGTGCTTTGGGTTCAGTCTATTTGGCAAGGTTGGCTTTTCTTTGCTTATGTCTGTTTCTAATGCACTATTAGATAACTTTTTGAAGAGAAAAACTTACCTCTCATCAGCAAGTCTCTGGGAGCAAAGGTTTGCAGATCAATCCAGATAGGAAAATGGGCAAAGGCTAGGGCTTTGGAAAGACTTGCTCACAGAGTATGAGGTTCCATGAATTGGTCCTTCAGGTGGCAAAGCCAGCCCACACAAAAAGTCAAAGTATTTGGACTTTATGCTGTAAGATAAATAGGAAAGTGCCTGACCTGAGTCTCAAGATTACTCTTTCAGGGTAACAGAAGATAAATAGAAGGAAATGAATAGCAATTGTGTCAGGAACCATAGTAGAAGCAAGTAGAAGCAAAAATAGTCACCAGACATTAATCCATCTCTACTTTTAAAAGTAGTTGATACCATACAAAACAGAAAGTGCTATAAGAAAAGGATAAAAAGTTGATAATTTTTAAATAATCATCACTTATTCTTTATAAACTTGATATGACTAATCAATGATATATTGCCATGAAATATAGAAGTAAAGCTCCTTTCCTGTATGTTTTAGTAGAATTAAAATATCACCAGAAATATGTAGTTTACTGATACAGTTTTACTTGATGATTATTCCTCAGCATCTGTGAGAGATTATTTCCAGGGCTTCCTGTGGATACCAAAAACTGCAAATGCACACATCTCATATAAATGTCATTACATTTGCATATAACCTACTTCTTTTCATATACTTTAAATTATCTCTAGGTTTCTTATAATACCTACTACAATATAAAAAAGTAGTAAATGACTGTTAAACTTATTGAGTAGGGAATAAAGATAAGGAAGAACATCTGTACGTGTTCAGATGCAACCACCACCACCCTAAATATGTCGAGTCTGAACAAGACAGGAGGCGCACAACGCTACTCAGTGTGAATGCGGGAGGACCCTGAGGGTACGCGCCAGGTGGGGAGCCCGCTGCAGGGCCTGACCGCACCTGGTTCAGTTTTGCTTTTTGAACATTCAGGAATTTTTCTCTTTGAATACCTTTGATCTTCAGCTGAGCTGGGGATATAGCTCAGGGGCACAAGCGCCTGCCTCGAAAGCGCAAGGTCCTGAGTTCAATCCCCAGTACCGCAAAAAAATAAAAGATCTTCCATTGGCTGAGTCCACAGATATGGATCCTGTGGATACAGAAGGCCTCCGTATGATAAACTGCATCTATTTCAAATCTATGGGTTGTAGATTGCGGACTTCTGTCTCACTTTTCTTCCTTCATGAACACTGCCACCTGTTCCTCCCTGCAAAATGGCAAGGTTCCGAAGTCAGGGATCAGACACTTTCAGAAGTTGAATCGCATCCTATGACTTTACCCCTCTTTTAGCATCACCGGGCCCCTGACTGCAGCACATTCCACTTCTCTCTCAACTTTGGTCAGAGAATCTAAACACACTGCAGTGACACACAAGGCCACCCCGTCCACTGGGGTGGCAGCCTCGTACCCGAACGAGCCCTTTCACGTTCGTCAGCACCTTAGCGCCGAGTTCGCTGTGGTTGTTTGGTAGTTCACCTTTTCAGTAACATCATTTATATTCAGAATAGTTGATTAATATTTTTATCTATAATTATTCATGAGAATCCTGAGAGAATTGGGAATAAATTATGTCTGAAGAATTAAGATTTTAAAAAAGCCTGAGAGCAAAGGTACAGCTTATGACTAGAGTTTACAGATATAGATGGATTTTTATGAGATTAATGTTTACTCCAGAAAAATCCCAAAAAATAAATTTTTAAAACCTAGAAGAGAGATCATTACAATGCTTTGTGTCAGGATTCTTAGCTTAACACGTGAAGCTGTGTCACCTCATTCAGAGTTTCTTCTCCTGATGTTTTTGGTGAATAGGTGGCTATCCAGAACACAGCCGTTCATTCAGAGAAGCTCTTAGTTGCGCTCTTACCTAATATGCATAGAGACGTTTTCCTACATCAGTAGCGACAAATGATTACTAGTGCATCAACTATTAAAAATTAGTTATGTATTTAGAGGAAAAGTATTATCCTATGTACAAGCCTCACAGGATAACAAAAATGTATAAACAGATTACAGAGAAAAGGAAACTATAGCCTCCACAGGGTGTGATGCCCCATCCCTGTAATCCCAGCACTCTGGGTGATTGAGGCAAGAGGATTTAAAATTTGAGCCCAGTCTGGGCAATTCAGTGATTTAGCAAGGTCCTGTCTCAAAGTAAAAACATGAAAAAGACTTGGGATATAGCTCAGTATGAAGGCTGTGGGTTCAATTCCCTATACAAAAACCAAAATAAAACCTCAATTGTTCAAAATTCTTAAAAATACTCCCATATCATAAGAAGAAACTCAAGGTGTGTATGTACCGATTCCACACCCTGAAGGTATTGCATATGTGTCACAAGTATCTATTAGTAAAAATGATCAAAGTTTTTTAAAAAGACTCAATGAATTCTTACTATAATTGTAAAAAGGTAGAGAACTATCCAGATTTAGGACAAAGCGAGGAAGTCCCAAAGGAAAGCATTGACAGATGTCACTCTATGCAATTACTAGCTTCTGTTTTCTGCTTTAAAAAGTGACATAAATATAAGCCAATAAACCTAATACTTAGCCACAACATTATTTTTATCAAGAGAAATATATAAAGTAAACCGGGTCAATAATAGTATGTAGATTTTAGAAATTATTACCTATTTAATAGTAGAAATTATAGACATAAGTAATAGTTACAAAACTTCGCAATGATACATACAGCCTACATTTTAATATAAAAAAGTAAATTTAAAAAACATATACAATAAATTTATACACAAATACAAAAAATAGCTTCTAATATCTATAATTTTAAAAGTTTTAAACATAGCTGTTACATGATAGCAACTATGTTATCATTTCCATCTGTCTCTTCCAAATGCTATTAGGGAGCAATCTCTCATCAAAATATTTAAATTACTTTGTCTTTAAAATTGTTTGTTTTTGGGCTGGGGGTATAGCTCAGTGGCATAAGCGCTTGCCTGGCAAGCGTAAGGTCCTGAGTTCGATCCCTGGTACCGGAAAAAAAAATAAAAATAAAAAAAATAAAATTGTTTGTTTTAATGAAATGATTTAAGTGTTGAAACTCAAAATTTGAAACTACACAAACTATCTAAATTATTAAAAGTAAAGTATAAAACATTCAAAATTCAGTATCTCTCTCATATTCTTGTTAACATTTAAATTTAATAAAATATTTTCATTCTTTTCATGTTGCTTTGGAGTTTTTCTGTGTCCACTGTGTCCACTGTGTGATTTGTAAATAGCGTGGAAGCTGACCCAAAATTACCTCCTTCGTGCAAACCTGAGAATTCTGGAGGTGAGGGATACAGGAGTTTTCCAGTCCAAATGTTTGGTGCCTTTTAATACACAGAAAAGACTTCCTGGATTAGCTAAACTGCAGAAAACATTATACTCAATGTAGAAAAAGACATTCCAGACAACAGAAACACAGTATGGAAAAACAGCATAAAAATAGTATATTTTCTTCTTAGTTTTGTAGTTAATTACTTCCAAATTGTTTATAAGAAATTTGTATCTTTGTCTGAGCCTTACTATACGTGCTCATGTGTAACTATTCCTCATATTTCTGCCCAATACCCCCAGTCTCTGTCTGCACCCTTCTCCCTGTCTCTCCGCTCCTCCTCTGTATACTTCCAACTTCAGAGCAAAGTACTGAATCCACTGAATCTCTCTTGGAGCCAACCTTCCATAATCAGTATTCTCTTAGTGACACCGGGCAGAGCAGCTAAGACCGGTGATTCTCAGCAACGCCTGCAGAGATCAAAATGGGTTGGATGTTTTCTCTCATGTTTTTTGATTTTCCTTCCCCTTTACTAGGTGACAACTTCCTTGCTTTACACATTGTCTTCAGCATTTTATTATTTCTCAGTCCCTTTTGATTCTTTATTATTTCATTAAGTCACAAGAAAATATCTTCAGAGCAGAAAATCTCTCTTTGTTCTCCTAACCTGCTATGTATTCATTTACTGAGTGTTTCTACCTCTATTTTTCTACACTGGCCTTTATTTGATAGATCTATAACTGGTGAAATCCTGGTAATTTAATTTTTCCCAAACTTAAAGTAAGATGACAATTATCTTGATATTTTTATCTACCTACCAGCCTTAACAAACATGTATACATATATGATTTTTCATAAACCAGACACTGGTTTTTTTAACTCTAAAGAGAAAGTTTCAGATGAATCCTTCTCTCAACTCTCTCCCAGTTCTCAGCTTCTACTCTTATATATCACAGCTCCAACAGGGCATCATGAGAAGATAAAATGATGCTCCATCCACAGGGCAAAACGATTCCTGATAGAGTCTAAGTCTAGAGGAACTAGAGTGGCTTTGGTCCAATAGCAAAATCCTTAGTTTGCACGTAAAATAAAGTCCAAGAAATATATTAATAATATTCTGTAATGACTGCACCACATAATTCGGGATGGAGAGGAACTTTAAAAAAAGAATGATGTTAAATTTTATAAAATGGCTCACTATTTCTTTAAAATTTACCCATTTCCTACTTTTTCAATATCATAATGTTTTTGAAGTAAATTACAAATAAAAGACTTTAGTTCTATGATGATATCATTTCCTCGCTGGTTTTTGTTATTATTAAGAAGTACCTATAGGGCTAACAAAACGTTGAGTTTGCCAAGCAAATAGAACTCATGACACGAGACAATTAATTACTTTTCTTCAAAGCATTCTAGGACTTTATACCGTATTTTGCTACCAGAACTAAGTAGTTTCTCTTCATCTACAAAGCTAGTTGCATGCGCAAGCAAATAGAGATTTTTCAGTCCCTTGACTCCCTTGAAGGTGTTTGAAAGTGTCTGGAACCTCTTTAAAGAGCATATTAACATGTACCAAAAAGTTAGGCTGTAATACTATTTAACTGTTCCATTTTTCCATTATGGGTCTGTCAGCAGGAACATGTTGCCCTATAGTACATGACAAGTGAAAATGCTGGTAACATTGTTTTTCATAGACAAAAAAAAATACCAAAGAAGCAATTTCTTAGCTAAAATGTCACCTGTTAGATGTATAGGGCTCACTGTATTTTGTTGCCCTGGTAACAGATGGTGTAAAATGACTCCTTTGCACTGCTCCATCAGAGTGATTGCATCCTGTTTTTTCCATCATTTTACAAGAGGCTGTTTTCATTCTCCCTTCCTGACCGTATTAAGTGTGAAGAGATTGAATTACTGTGCTGTACCCTCTCCATCCAATGTGGATTTAAGAGTTGATATTGATGTACTGAGAACTGCGTGCTTCTTCAAGGGAAAAAAAAGCTACAAATTATAATGAATTTGACTTTTATGTATCGACCATTCAAGAGTTGAAGTAAGGTTTCTGCACCCAAGGGACAGACCTGGCCTGATCAGCATTTTTCACTCGAACGAATCCAATTGATAAAGCAATACACCCAGTGTCACTTTGCTTGATCTCCACGTTTAACAATAGTCATGCTAAAAGTAGATACATTACTCTATAAATTTTGCTCATAAAAAAATGTGCTAGCCATAGCTTTCTCTAGCTGCACTCCTTCCAACTTTGACTGAGCGGGGCAGAAAGGAGGCCCATTCCAAAATTGTGCTGAGACCGTGAAGCACAGGCATTGCATATTCAGGTCCTCGTGACAACACTAGCCAGCTGCCACCCCCTTCCTTGCCACGGCCACTGAATCACAATGTACGTCCTCTGCAAGCGGGCTCCATGCTCTCTCCAAGATGGAAAATCACTCTCCCGAGTGACTCACTGCTTTATAATCATCAAACAGGTTTACTGCGTCGCTACAAACAACTTAATGCCTCAAATGACATTTGGTTGAAAATTTTATCAGTCCCACATTTGAAGCAGGAAAATGATTTTCTTACCGCAAGGATTTTTTTTAATGTTCTAAGGGTAATTCCATTTTTGACCATTGCTACATAATGCTTGTAATTCCAGAACATTTTTTAACACAGAATTGCATAAAGAAGACAAATGACAAAGTATGAGGTGAAATTAAAAAAAAGAAAGAAGAAAACAGAAAAGGACATTTCAAAGGAATGGGGAATTCTCTCCTGAATTGCCCAGGAGGTTAGGAAAAGTACAGTTGTGTGATCAACTTTATTTAATTAACATGTATGTGATAAGAAAAATGCCTCTAGTTCATTTCTTCCTCTGAACAGTAATTCCCTTTCAGAATTTTGCATAAAAGACATTTTTGAAGTCCCAGCACTTGGCTTCAATTTGGAGAGGCAACAGCTTCTGCCAGAACTGCCAATTTGGGGAATTGTGTATTTAGATGTTTTTAAATGACTTCAACCATGATGATAAATGATCATTGCCCTTCATAGGGAAAACATGGCAAACATTTAAATAGCTAACTAATGACCTTTTATTGTTTGATTATTCTTAATATGTGTACAACAGGAAACTGTGCTATTGATTTGCTCTTTTATTCTTCTGTGGTAAGTTGGCTATCAAAGGTTCTTTGTTTTAAGTCAATAAATCAATCTCTGTCTCTCTGTCTTGCCTTGTCTTTCTCTAGCTTTTCCCGTCTGCCTCTCTCTCCGTCTCTCTCTCACTCTCTTTGCGTGCACGCGCGCGCACACACACACACACACACACACACACACACACACTCAATCATCCCCCGTCTTCCACTGCTTCCTCTTTCACCTTTTAAGTTGTCTCTATTCTTGAAATTCACTGTTGGAAATTATCCTGGCCCCATAAGGTTACTGGATAAAAAGCCAACTCAGCTTCTAAACATCTATTTTTATTGACTTCTTCCTCTGACTACACTTATATGCCTTCTGTCCCTATAAATTTGTGCCAGGTAATTAACACCCTAAAGCAGTTTTCTCAGTGTGGCCCCTGGACCAGAAGCAGTACTGTCATAAACAAAGAACTACTTAGAAATGCAATTGTTAGCCCCAGCCCACACCTACAGAATCAGGAGCTGTGGACCTGGGACCCACCCATCTGTGTTTTAGCAAGTCCTGCAAGTGACTGGGATGCATGCTAACATTTGGGGAGCCTAGTTCTGGCCCACAACTTGCCCACAAGTAGCACACCCTGGTGATCTAACCCGTATCATCATGAGTGGAACCAACTGGTTCCAAGAGACACAACTGTAACAAGGGCTTTGATGGTCTATGTGCCTCCTCCCACAGGTTTAGTTGTTCTTATGACCCTCACAGAGTTTGAGGGAAAGAACACTTGGAAGTGTCTGGAGGTGAAGCCAAACAAACCATAAGTACACAGGAAGCAGAGGCCAAACTGTGTGGGCATCATTGTTTTGAGACTGGGGTTCTTCTTCCGGCTTGTCAACAACTTCATGTGTTCTGTAGCAGCTTGTGCAGCCTCCATTTCTCCATCTGGCAAATAGGAGTAACTCCACCCAGAGCCATCAAAAGAGGAATGATTGCTAAAGATATGCCTTCCTGTACTTTTCCAGAAGTATAGCTACACAAACACGAGATGATGACCAATACCACTTTTTATCTTCAGCGATAGCCTTAATTACAAAGGATTCGGATCCCAAACAACTACTGACAGCTAATGTGCTCTTTTTTCTCTGTGTGCTTCTGGAGAAATCAGGGATTTTTAGTAAAAAGCTTTGCCTTTCTCCTTTTTCCCCTCTTTTCCTGTTTGTGCTCTGAACTCACTGCATAAATAGCCTGGCACATAATACCACCTGCTTGGAAGATGGCACGAAAGAGCTGCTCTCATTTTGTGCTCAATCACACAACCGGTCCTTCACCCATATTTTAAGAAAGATAAGAGAGCTGCCAGGCATAAGTGTCTGGTAAATATATTTCCTTTGCAGGATTACAGGACATGGAGAAATTGACAACCATAGATAGTCCTTTCTGGAATGTCATATCTTTCTGGGGTAGGGTAATCGAGTGAGAAATTTGGGGTGATTAAGATGCTAAGATCAAAGAATTCTACATATGTGGATGAGAGTTCAGAGCCTGCGTGCAGTCCTCACAGGCCTGGCACTAAACACATCGGGAGACTGAGAAGTTTACAGAAGTGCTGCCCAAAAGGAAACAATGCATACCACATATGTCATTCATCGTTTCCTTTGACCACCTTAGAACATATTTAAAAGCAGATAGAATTAATTTTACCAGTATTTTACTTAACCACTATATTTGAAACGCTGAAATGTCAGTGTGTAAGGACTGAAACTGCATCTTTTACATCCCAAGTCTGGCGCATGTTTTGTACTGACAGAGCACTTCCACCTGGACTGGCCGCATGCGGCCCTTCACAGGCACACGTGGTTAACATGGCTATTGCTGGGCAATAGAAATTCAGGGACTCTCAGGTTTAAGGTGCAGACTGGCAACTCACAAAGGCAATTGAAATCCTTTCAGAGGGTGTTTGCATAGAAGCTTCTATTGTTTTTATGCCATTTTCTTGGGAGCTCCTCCCGCCCCCTCTCAGATGCCATTGATACTGGTCTTGGTGGACTGAGGCCCCATTTGCATCTGCAGAATGGGAAGTGGAAAGAAATGGTACCTGCGTGGATTTATAAATGCACATGCGTGCCCATGCACGCGTGCACATAACACACACACACACACACACACACGCACACACATTCCAACTCATGCTTCTGTACCTGGCAAAGCCAAAAGGCCCAAAGTCCTATATTTTTACAGGTTTTGAGTTGCTTCTGATTACCAGGTCTCTGCTCTTGCTAAAGCAGAGAAGAAAGAAAGAGAAAAAGGGGACTAGTCTAAGGCGTCATGACCGCACCTGCCCACAGCAGCCCTGGCATTTGCAGGAGCTGGCAATCCTAGGCCGTCGGCACTCGTAGACATGAAGACTGCTCTTTATTCTTCTCTCTTCTGTGTTTTGTCTGTGTGCCTGTCTTTGGAGGCGGTAGGAGTTGAACCCGAAACCTGTGCCCTAAGCTGCATGCCCACCTCCTCTGTTTTTATTGTCTTTTGTTTTTTCATTTTGATGCAGGGTCTTGCTAAGTGGGTAAGTTTCCCATCCTGGACTTGAGATCCCAGCCTTCCTGACACAGCCTCCCAGAACGCAGGCGTTACACGTGTGCGCCACCACACCCGGCTAAGCGAAAGATCTGCTCCATGTAAGCAGGACATAATTCAAAAGTGATGAAAATCAAATACCTTAGAACCACTGAGAAAAATCATGTTTAAAAATTAGAGTGAGTTCACTTTGCTAGAAAATGGTTAAAAATACTTACGCCACCTAGAGGATTTGAGTTCTTGAGAAATGTCTTGCTTCTGATCAGGGGAATCTCTTTGAGGCATTATAGTGAGCATGGTAGATAAACCGTGGTCCTCACCACCTCCCACCCGGGAGTCTCAGCCCCAACTCAGGTCCAGGGAACGGCTCCCTAAATGTCTCAAACACTCCATCCTGTGCAGCCCTGTGTCCTACCACCACTGCCTATACGCGAATGTGGGGCTCGCATAGGACGGAGCTCATTCAGCCCCACTGATATGATAGAACTAGATCTGCTTTTATGGATGTGGTTGTAAAGACACCTCCTCTTGTTCACAGCTTGGGAAGGTTGGAGAGACATTACGTCTTAATTGGGTAATTTCCTTTCTAGATCTTCAAAGGCAGGGTTGCAGCCTCGCAGGTCCTCGGTGTGGGGCCTCACGCCAGTTGGTGCGGAAATGTTGGCAATGCCAGGCTCCCAGGACCTCACTCATGATCTGAATCTTTTTGGATTTAAAAGACATTTTTTTGAAATTCCTTTGAAACAAGAGATTTGAGTCTATTTTTCCAACCTGTTTGAGGAGAAAAATACTTGCTTTAAAAAGTCTCTTTTCTATTTTCTCTCATTTTTCCTGTTTTATGCACAAAGCATTTCTAGAAACTTCAACAAATTTCAAATCCATGTGTCAATACACCAAACACATTTGTTCTAGTTCATTCACAGCTTGCAAATGTATTTGGGTGGAGATATACCCAATGCACACATGCACACACGCACGCACACATGCACACATGTGCACATACACAGGCACATGCATGTAACTTAAAGCTCAAAGAAAAGGGGCTAGTTCTTTGGGTCTGTAAATTGCACACATTAATTACATAGTATGCTACCACTCTCATTTCATAAAGGACCAATGAGACAAAGTGAAGCAAGGAAATTTATTTTGGAATGAAAGCAGCAATATGAAAATGTAAAGAAAGTGACACTTTACCCAAAGCATCCTGAATCCATCCAAAACTGAAGCAAGAGGATAAAGGAGCTGTTGCAATGAGAACGAGGAGGAGCCAGAGGGAGGAAATGGCAGTGGGTGCTGCTCTCACCACTACAGAATCTGCGCAGCAAATTGCTGTGCTTTGAGGAGAAGCAGCAATCAGCCCCGATTGAAATATCCCTGAATGCGGTTATAATGACATTCCTCTTCCCCCTCTCGCGTCTGGCACGATAGGCCATCATCAGAAATGTGCACCAGCATGCAGGGTACACTTTCTAAAGACAGAGCACCACTGAATATGATCCTGAGGCCAAGAACGTCTTGCGTGTATGAAGCTTGTACACAGGGCCAGCTTCAAGGGCGTATGACCTGTGTAGGCACACAGGCTCCCACGCCTAGAGCAGCCACAGGCCTGGTTAACTGCGGCAGGGTTGCCAACTTGAAATTAAAGTTCTTAATACTTTTGAACAAAAGGTTGTGCATTTCCCCTTTCAGGAGGCCCCACGGGTTATGTAGCCAGTCCTAGATGAATAAAATATAGCCAGTTATTAGGCCTACAACTGAAAGACATTTCATCTATGGGTTCCCTCAAGGTGATTAGTGAAATAAAAGCAACAAATAAAACCTTGTCACATTTTCGGAGGCTAGCCCTACCTCTGTCATCAGCTGCTTATCTAAAGCCGTGCAACTGTCTGAAGGCAGTCTGCAGCCCTGGACCCCAGCTCTGCACCAAAGACACCAAGGCCTGTCCTTGATGTTCCTGGTGCTGGAGCTGAGTAACAGAGCATCCATGTCAGGTCACATCAAAGGTGACTCAGTGTGACAAGACTTAACATGCCCTGGCAGAGGAGAGAAGAATAGGAGGAAAGCGCCTTTTTGGTTTAAAATGCCAGGGAGGATGTGAGAAAAACCTAGGAGAGCAGAGGTGATCATAATAAAATGATGCTGCTAAATTATAAATGATAGTTTGTGCTTCCCTGGCACTTTTCATCTGTGGCTGTGAAAGCACTGCAGACTTGAGGAGCCCCCTTGTAATTCCGCTGCAGGTTCTCAGTGCAGTGTTCTACGTGTGAATGTGTCAGGGGTAAGTCTTCCTCCCTTGATGATGAGAGGGGTCCACTTCTTACAGCTGTTTAAAACAGCATGCCAAAGCTTTGGGAAAGGTTGCTAGGAAGATTGTTTTCCAAGGCTGAAACACAGAAGGCCGATGAAAAATTTTTGATTTATGAGGGAAAAATTCAACTGAGCTCCTTTTTCGGAAATTATTGTCCTAGTACTGTCGAGAAAGGAGCAAGTGACTTAGAAGAGGGGTCAGGACAACTCAGATTAAAAACATGTTCTAGAATAATATGTACAGGGAAAGGACATCGGCAACAGTTTCCAAGGGAGTGGGAGAGCCACTCACTGTCGGGTCTGCAAAGCAAGGTCACAGCTCACTTTCCAGTCCACCAAGCTTCATAAAGTCAGTGGGCTTTACTCTCCTCAAAATCTACTGAAAAAGAACAACGCTGGAAATTTACAGACTTTAGTTAGTTCCATCATCCTGGATTCTTAGCAGTATCAGAAAGGCTCTGCCCAGCAGGCCAGGAGAACAGCCACATGGGAGAACCTGACAGGAGTATGTGGCCCTCAGGGCCTAGAGGTCAACACGAAGGGTATCCTGGATTGGAGCACTCTAGTTTGTGCCACACAGGAAAGAAGGTAGGAGTTACTGCAACACCCACACTCCACTAGATTGAAACCTCACTGATGCAAAACCTGAATTTGTACTCTACTCCACGGGTCTTTGACATATGGAAGAGCATTAGCACCCCGTATACCTTGGCTCATGCCTCAGATCAACCTTTCCTGAACCTAAGCTAAGGAAATTTTGGATAAGTGGTTGAACTCTTCTGAGTGACTCAGTTTCATTTTATACATAGTCGTGAGCCACATAATGATATTTTAGTTAACAAATGGCCACATGAACAACCAAGGTCTCTAGGGTTATAACGGAATTGAAAAATTTTTATTGTCCAATGATATCATAGCCATTTGAATGTCATAACAAACACATTGCTCATGTGTTTGCTCTGGTGCTGGTATAAACAAACCTACTGTGTAGACAGTTGTACTTAAAATATAGCATTTGCAATTAGGTACGTTGGATGATACTTGATAAATGACTACATTACTGGCTTATTTATTATATTATACTTTTATCAGTATTTTAGTGTTACTCCTACTCATAAAACCATGTTTACTCTAAAACAGTGTAGCAGCAGCTGGCACTCCACCTCCTCATCACCACCTTGTCTCTCAGTTGCGTCAAAGTTCATGCCCCATGATTGGCCTGTGCTTGGTCAGTCTGTGTAAGCACATGCCTGGATGTTCGTGCAGGTAGGAAATCTGCTGATGCCTGTCTTCAAATATACTCCACTGTCAACTGCTTTGTGACTTGTTTGCAAGAACCATAGAGATAATGACATGATTCATGTCTTTGTTGTTTGGACTCAATGAAAAGAAGTATGTATCAAACACTTAGAAGAAATTTATGAAATACTTGGAAATATGTATCAAATACATAGTAAACAGTTCATTAATAAACATATTTAAGGGATTTTAATTATTCTCTTTCTATAACACAGCTATAGATAACGTTGATTTTCACAATCACAGAATCAAATGAGGGATCCCATTGTTAACATTCTCCTTCTTATAAGATTTAGGAAGGCTCCTTTCCCCAAGCATTTTTTTTTCTTTTTTTTTTTTTTTTTTGCGGTACTGGGGATTGAACTCAGGACCCTGCGCTTGCTAGGCAAGCGCTTATTCCACTGAGCTATATCCCCAGCCCTCCCCAAGCATTTTTGTTCTTGAGAATTTACTGTGTTGTTCAGGGTCCCTAACTTCTCTGGAAACCAGGAATTTATCAAGCTTTGGAGATCAGCAAGTGTGGGCTATTGAAGAACTAAGGGAAAATGCAATGCAAAGTGGCCCAGGAAACAGTGTACAGTCTAGAAATTCTTGAATCAGTAACTGAGTCAATAATCTGCTCTTGTTGTATCCAGTTTCATTTTGCATATAGTTAAAATGTGGCTGAGTTATTTTCAGGGTCATGCAGATCATATAAATCTTTAGCTCTTCCTTTCCTTTTGGATATGAGAAAGAAAGAAAGAAAGAAAGAAAGAAAGAAAGAAAGAAAGAAAGAAAGAAAGAAAGCTAAGAGACAAACTAGATTTCCAAATCTATAATACTAAAAAGAAACTAATCTGAGTTTTTCCACACTGAAAAGATTCATGAAAGGGAAGCAAATGGAGTTTTAAACTTTGGCAAATGCAAACCTTTGGTGTACTGCCTTCTTTATATTACCAGTGACACCTCGAAAGATTACAAGGAAAAAATGAGTAGAAAGTAAATATCCTTGACAATGTGGCTGAGAGAATATTAAATGTTCTATTTTTAGCCTGCCACAATTGTGAAAAAGCCCACTTTGTGTGCTAGAAGGTGGCCTTAGCTTCCAACACGTTATTTCACATTCTGAAATGTATTGGTTCTGTGGCTTTCTCTTGAAATTTAAGAGAACTGAGATCACTTTAAATTTTTTGTAAGAGTTTAAAATTAAATTCTTTTGGCTTTTCTTGTCACACAGACTTAAATATATAAAGGCAACTTGGGGAGAGAAGAAAGGACATGCAACACTGGCGTGACACAGATGGTCCTCCTCACTGCTGTGTGCCTTTGGACAAATAACCTAACCACCCCAGTGCTCCTTTCCTTCATGTAAAGATTATAAGCACTCTCAGAGCTGTTGTGCTGACTAGAAGTAACACATCATGTATAACACAAAATGCACCTGGACAAAGAACTCACTGAGTGTAGTGGGCACTCAATAAACACGTTATTACTATCACCACCCCCACTGCTGTTAGCTCATCACTGTTATCTACAGTGCTGCCATCACAGTTACGTGCCCATACTGGTCACTCTACAGAGTCTTAGCTAATAGAGTGACTATTTTCAAGGACTAGTTGTCAAAAATTGGACCAATATAGTAAGTGTATGCAATATATTAGTGGTGTCATTCCGTGCTTGAAGCGTTTCCATTAGGAAGGAGGGGAGGAGGAAGCCATGAGCAGGCCTTGCCTGTGTGTATCACTTAAGCTAAGTGCTAATGCACTGACACTGGCAGCAGGAGAGGTGGACCTGCCAACCTGTGGGGTTTCTGAAAGGGAGAGTTGGCACAGGGGGAATTCAGATAGAGACATAGGGATGCAAATAACCTTGTAGCAGGTAGTGCTGCTGCTCCTGAGCACTTGGTTTATTTATAGTTCAAAGCTAGCCTGAAAGGCAGTGGGAAAATGACTTAATGGCACCTCCTCGGCCTGAAGCCGGGTTGGCTTCTTTCACCCAGAGAGAGGTCTGGATAAATTCCCAGGCAGCCTAACAGCCCAGCCATGACAAGGGAGTATCGTAAGGATTGGGTCCTCACCGGGAAGCTGTTGCCCTGAACTGTAGCCTGTGTGTCTTTGTTTGCTTTGGTCTGATCTTTTCTTTCTCTTGCTGAGATATCAGGGTTCCTGAGAACACTGGGGAAGCCCTTGTGCTGCCAGCCAGTCTTGCGCTGAGCCCCTTGGAGGGGATCCAGGGAAGTACCAACTGCAGTGACTGAGGGTGGGAGCAGGACCCAGGACGGAAGACTACAGAAGAGTGTCAGTTAGGCAGGCAAGAAGGGCTGAGGGTAAGCGGACACATGTCAAGTGCTCCAGCTGGATCACGTAGAGAATGCAAAGCAGTTTCTGTAAGGAAGACAGAGAAAGACTGAACTCCAGGCAAAGAAGCCTCGAGCCACCCTGTTGGGTTCACTGACCCACTGCGAGTTTCCCTCCCCACACACTTGCTGCTAAGTTGTTTGTTTAGGCGGAGGTGGAGGAGAGAAGCAAAGGCTCTGTGCTCACCAGCCTTCTGAGAGGTGGCAGGATGAAGTTCTGTGAAGTGCTGCTCAGGCTTGATGGCTTGGCAGTGTTCAAAGCTCTTCTTCTGGCCCCAGGAGGGATTTTGTGTTTATCTTCTTCATAGCAACCTTTGCCTTTATCACCTTAAAAGTAGAAGCGTGTTAAAATCTGAAAGGATTAATGAGGTCATATAAAATGAGGTCACTCACTCATTAAACTAAGGAACTAAGCTGCTTTAATACCAGCTTTGACGTGCACCTGTTTTGCTAGTTTCCATCTGTGTGTGTGGAAGCCAGCGTCCCCCAGTAGTTAGAACTCTGAGCGTACACTTGTGTCATGATATCTCCGTATCCCGAGCTGACCTCCACAGCCCAGCGGGGAGTACCATCTGAGGGAAGAGGGAGTTGATCTTAATGGCAGCAAAACTTGACTCTCTCAGGCCCTTCCCACAACAGTAGATCTCAGTCTAGCTGCTCCTAAATAGGTGGACAGAAAAAATAAGGACATTTTCAGTCATCATTTTAAAGCACTGACCTAGATTTTTCTTGTATCCATGAAATGTCGCATTCTGCAAATCAGAATGGTCAATCTTGGGTGTGCGGATGAACGCCAGGGGTGACTGTAGAACCACTAAGTTTATTGTATGCCTCCCCACTCACCTCAGGCCATCTCTTCTGTCCTCTACCGTCTTCCAATCTCGTCAGGTTAAAATGAATCAGATAATCGCACACAGCTGTGGGAGCAAGAAAACCAGTGTATAAGAGAGAGCTGTCTAGAAAGCTCAGGGAGAGGATTAGCTAACTGGGCCAAGTAGCATAATTGCTCTAGTTTGTGACATTCACCCTGAACAGATATCATGCCGTTTTTCAGGCATCAGGTGTTATGGGGACATAGATCAAGAGAATAGTGCCCAATGTCCTTTTTAGAAATTTGAAAAATATCTGTGATAATATTATATGTTTGTGAATTGGGAGCAAATTAGTCTGACTTAAACCTGTGTTGCTGGGAAGAGAGGGTAAAAGATGAGGCCACCATAGAAATAGATATTGAGGAGATTGTGTACCTCGGCAGGAATTTTGCCCCTTGTGCAATAGTTACTAGGAAGGACAGCAGGCAAAGGCCCATAACATGACTCCTTTTGAGTATTTGTTTGCTTGCTTGTTTTTTTATTTTTCTGTTTTGATTTCTGAACTTAACTCTTTTATGGTCTGGTTTTTTTTTGTTTTGTTTTTGTTTTTTTTGTCCTTTTGTCTTAAGTATAGCAGAGTTGAAGGGAGTTTTGTGAAAGAAGTTCAGTTATCCACTATGAAAAATAAAGGAGAGAAATGGCACAAACTAAACTAAGACATGAAAATTAGAAACAGGAGAAGAAATTTTTCAAAGACATTTGAAAGTAAAATTGGTGTAACTTGTAACTTTTTGGTATTTGTGCATGGAGACAACTAGGTTTTCCAATTTGTTGTAAACATTTGTAGAGTGCAGAGAAAAACTCCAAAAGCTTGAAAATGTGACCGAATTGTGAAGATGTAATAAAGAGAAAAGAGTTGTCCTTGGTGATTCTAAGCTCTGTATCTTACTGCAAGACCTAAAAAGGGACTGGAAGAGGTGATCAAACTATCGATTTGCATTTATCAGTGAAAAAAACAAAATTCTTCTTTGCGACCACAGCAGCGTTGTAAGAGTGGGATTGTTCAGACCAATTTAATTTCCTCTGTGCTGGAACAACAGGCCAGGAGGAAAGGGGAAAGCATTTGCAGTCTACCTGGACTTCAGCTGGTGTTTACTTCTGATCCCACTTTACATGACATTCTTATTAACATGTTAAGGAGAGACAAGCTAATTCCAAGGTTGTTCTCAGAAGAGTCTTAACCAGGAACCAAACTAGCAGGAGAAATGAAGAGGGCATCCCACTCTGGTCAGTCTAGTTAATATCCGTAACAGTGGCCACTGAGGAAAGCAACTAATTTTTGCTCCTCATTTGGAAGGAGGTGGTTAGAAAATTTCACAGTAATAATAATGAGCAAGGGAACATCCTCCCTAAACATATGAGAAATAGAAAAGGATGGTCTTCGGTGTGTGACAGATGGTTACAAAGTGGAGAGAGACAGAGGAGCTATGTGGGTGAAGAAGCAAAGGTTATTTTTCCCACAAATACAGAAGTCGACTGAATTCTGCACAAAAATCACCAACCTGTTCTGCCGCAACCTTCATCTGGTTTCATGTCAAAGTTTAAAATAGGCTAGGAGTAGTTGCAATAAATCAGTTTTAGAGCTATCTGAGGGCACTTGAGAATGGAAAACAAAGTTGTTTGAGAGAAAGTCTTGTTTTCCATGTGCACAAGAATAAGAATGAGATTCTCAACATAGATAAGATGGGCTACTGGGTTTTAAAAGAGCTGAATGCATAGCTATAGTAAGTAACATTCTCAGAATGATTTGAAGGAGGCTAAGCAAACCTGTTACCCCCAGAAAGCACCTCCCCTAACTGCTGGAGAGTATCTGAACTTCCAACATTAGAAAGGGGAACTGACATTCACTCAGTCACTCTTGTATACCAAACACCTGGCATGGCAACATACCATGTCTTGTACCATAGACAACACCTTAAAGGAATTCGGCCGAGACACTGTGCTCCTCATCCTCCAGTGACGGAACTGAGGCTCCGAGATGCTAAGTCATGCATCTAGAGTCCTACAGTTAATAGCAGAGCCAGTTCTTGAAGCTAAGTTGCTAATCTTCAGAAACTATGCTGTCTATAAAAAAAAACAGGGAAAGAGGGGCCAGGAAAAAAAAATAATTGAGATGTGTTATGTGTGTGTGTCAATTCCCCACAATAAATGCAACATTGTGTACTACACACATGTTCTAATAAAAATTTTACAAAACCCAGAACCCATGCTTTTTATATTCTGAAACATTAAAAGGTTAGTCCTTTGAGTTAACTCTTCTTATACCCTTGAGAAATCTGACCCTTCTAATGTTTGCTTTCATTGGTACTTTAAAATATTTTAGACCTCCTCAGAGATCCTAGGAAGAAATGGATACTATAAAGAGAGATGAAGAGCTGTGAAGAGCACACCCTTGTTGCCAAATGTAGGCTAAGACGTCATTTAGGAAACATACAACAGAAAGCAAACTCCTTAAGGCTGTTGCTTGTTAAGTCCATCAAAGGGCACAGTAATTGATCTTGGCTTAAATTGCAATATGGAAAAAAAGCTGAGTGGTCCCTTTTTCAAAGCATGTACACACACACACACAGACATTATGCTCACACATGAATAGATTCAATTATGATCAACCGTAAAACTGGCTAAAAACTGGGAATGCTCTGTTGTTGTTTACTCACTTTAAAGATAACAAGATGGCTCCAGAGAGACGAATTTCTACCCACAGCGTCCCTCCACTGCTTCTAGCTGAAGGTTTACTCAATCCAAGGTCTTCTCACTTCCATGGATAAGTCTCCATGCCAGTGCTTGACAAGAGTTCTTCAGGTTAGGCTCATGCCTTTTTAGGCAGTGGGTGTGGCTAGAACTTTCCCTTGGAAATTTGTATCTTATTATCATATTAGTTGTTTGCTAAATCAAAACATAAGATAATACTAGAAAGATACTGGATAGAGCATGTTCTATGTTTGATTTTCCAGAATCCATTCCTTTTCCTCTTACCACTGGTGACAACATGCTGATTCCGTTTTGGCCTTGCTGCTTCCCATTCATGGCAGAGCAAAGAAGTTTGACTACACAGACTGCCCCTTGACCCTTGCTGGTATTTTTGCTGATGAGGATGCGATCCAATTTGAACACAGGGAATAGACAGAAACGCTTGCTAGAGATTTCTGGGAGAAGAGATTCTACATATTTTACAGAGAGCTACCAGGAGAAGGTGCCATTTTTCCCTGGATGGCATGGTTGGAAAACTGTGTTCCAGAATTAGCATGGCATTTCTCTAACTCCACACAAACACTTCTTTTGTATAAATGGATTCCAGTCAGAGAACAAATTCAATGCCCAAAGAAGAGCAAACTACAACAACCTAAATTACAAAGTGGAGGCCTGTTGCCATCAGGAACCTCAAAACCAAATTGCACCAGAACAGGCACATGAACCTGTACTGTCAAGTCCCATTTTGAATGTATATTTGTTCAAATCAAGTTTCATGGGCTCACTTTGGCAGCACATATACTAAAATTGGAACAAATTCGGTTTCTTGTCACTGGTAGCATGAACACTTCAACAAGATCTAGCTGTACTTGATATGGTGGGAAGCTGACCCACTGGAGTTTGATTGGTTGAAGCTGTGAGTTCACAAGATGACAGAATCATCAAGTACTTTGCAAACCCTCTCATGCACAAAATATCATGGATCAGGTTAATAGTAGCACAGGGGCGACTTCACTCTCCATAGACTGACTCCAGTTAGGGCAAGGGGAAATTAACGATGGAAATTGTCTTGGTTACTTTTCTTTCATTTCTGATACAAAATACTCAATGCCCAAAATGAAGGAAGGAAGGGTTTATTTAGCTTACAGTTTCTGGAGGTTTCAGTCCATATTTGGCTGGCTCTGAGGCAGGGTGGCCCATGGCAGAGGGCAGACGTTCATGGAGGCAGAGCACAGCAAAAACCACAAGAGCAAGAGGGAGGAATGGCGGCCAGCAGCCTCTTTCCTTCCCTTACACTGTGAACCACCTACCCCCACCCAGGGGGCATGTAGCTCTCACACAATCTCCATGCCCTCCTCTTCCACAGGCTCATGATGTATACAAAGTAAGCACCCTAGCTCCCTCCTGAGTCCATAGGTGACGTTCTAAACTTCTCAGATTAACACAATAAACAAAATCCCAGAAGGGTAAGGGCATGTCCTTTTCACCCCAGGATGCAGAACTGCTGAGTCACTCAGCCAAACCTCTAGACTCCCCAAGTTGACACAATGTATCAAACATAACAGGAATGAAAGTTGGGCAAGGCAAAAGGGCTTGGTACAGATATGAAGAGTTTTGGACAAGCTAAATTATGGGAAAGGTCCTTTTGACATAGAGTTATAAGGAAAGATTTTTAAAAGTGGTGAGATTTGAGGTCCGTGTATGTGAGTGTGTATGTGTGTGTGTGTGTGAGAGAGACAGAGAGAGAGGGAGAGAGAGAGAGAGAGAGAGAGAGAGAGAATGATGGTATGGGTATCCATTTGGATTCTATCTAATGCACCTGGAAATCAGGTGAGAAATCCTACAGTGCAGGGCAGAACATGTTCCCCAGTGTTTTCCCATGATGGGCTTCTATCTAGAACAGTGTTCTTAAAGTGGAGTTCCTGGACAAGCAGCAGGAATACCATCTGGGACTTGCAAGAAATGTTCATTTCAGGCCCCAGTGCTGACCTACTGACTCAGAAGCTCTGGAAAGCAGCCCAGCTCTGTGTGCTAACCAGCCTTTTGGGTAATTCTGAGGCACATTCAATTTTCAGAACTACTGATCTCAAAGGTTCTTAAGATATTTTTAATCTGGATATTATTGGCTGAATATTTGTGTCCCTCAAATTCATATATTGAAATCCTAACTCCCACTGTGATGGTATCGGAAGGTAGGGCACCAGAAGGTGATAAGATCACGAATATGTGACCCTCACAAATAGGGGTTGTACCTTTTATAAGAGACCTCAGAGAGATCCTTTGCTTGCACCTGTGGGGAAAGACACGCAGACAAAATAGCCATCTATAGACAAGCAAAGGGGCCCTCATCCAGTACTGAATCTACAGTCCTTGTTCTTGTAGGTCCCAGCCTCTAGAAATAAATTCCTGTTGCTTATAACACACTTAGTCTTTGGCATTTTATTATGACTGCTTAAGTAGACCAAGACACTGAATGTTCACAAACCCGAAGAGAGACGGAAATTCCATTTCCTGCAGCCATAGTTTAGTATTTCCCTCTATTATGAAGGTGGATAGCAAGCCAGAATTGTTACGTCGCAGTGCATGCCACCAACTAGATTCAGAAATAATTTCACGCCATATTCTAGGGGTTGCAGGTATCTCCAAATATCACTAACACTCATTTCTACTTTGAAAGTAGGCTATGAGGCTCACTGTCAGATATTGTTATTAATGTGATAAAGAATCACACACATATCTTACTGTATCTCAAATTTAAAATTTTTCGATAACCATATTTTAATATAATTGGTTTCTTTTGCGAGTTGATGTATTTTATGTATTGAAGCACTCATTCTAGGAAGAGGGCCAGAGGTGTCACTGGACCTCTGAAAGAAGACATGACAGTGCAAACCCCAACCTGTGGGTAGAGCTGGTCTTCCCCACCCCTAACTCACTGCTCCCAGCGGTGGGGTGGGGGTGTGCTGATGCTGAGCCGTGAGAGTTCTAGAACCTCTGGAACAGCCTTATTCCAGCCTGCTCCTTGCCTCCTGCTGGATCTGCCAGGGTGCAGAGGTCATTTGCTGGCCTGCACTCTGCCAAGCAGTGGGCTCAACAGTGTTCCAACGCCACCCCCACTGGTGAGTGAGTCTGTATCATTCTTGGCCCACATGGGCCTAGGTCTAATACCACATTTCCAATTCAGCTTGGGCTATTCACATAGCTAATTATTTTGATCTACAATTGTCTGTTTTGTATCTGTTTCTTTTTCCTTTTTTTTTTTTTTTTTCCTCAGTGTAGATCTCACTAAGTTGCTCAGGCTGCCTTTGAACTCCTGGACTCAGACAGTCCTCTTGCCCTACCCTCTGCAATAGTCAGGAGTTCAGAGGCATGCCAACATACCCAGCTCATATGTGTTTCCTCAATTGGCTCCAAATTCTCAAGCAACACCGAGAAGCACCACATTCTGGCTTTATAACCTTCCCAGGATGTAGGTCTATGCCCATCTCCCAGTTTTCTTCTGGGATTTGACTAGCGTGAAAGAAGCAGTGCAGAAAAACAGTCAATTCTGTCTCCTCTTGGGAGTTCTTAATAGTTTCTTAAGTAGCACTGGTCCCACATGCCAGACAAAAGCTGAAAATGATGTACTTCCTTCTGGTTTGTCCTAGGAGAGAGTTATAAATTAGTTGGGTCATTGCCCTTTAAGAGAGCAGGAAAATATGAGGTGATAACAGTTGAGGTCATCACTGTGCGTCCAATGAATCCTGTAAACCAGCTGTAAATGCTCTTCCTTGACCACAAGGCGTAGAGCCCCACACAGCTATAAAGACAGCACACTGGCTGATTTCCTAGATTTTCAGACAAGACCTTTTCTCTAAGTGTCTCTTTCCTCTTTCCCACTATTAACCTCTTAGAAAAAATATAGTTAAATAAAACCTCTTAGAATAATATGGATGAACAGAGAGCAGCCATGATTAGTTATGCAGTATGCAGGACACAGCAGGACACATGGCCACCGAAAGACTGACTCTGGAATTGTGAGACAGTTCCCGAAAGCCACTTCCTCCTCTGCAACAGGTGCCACTTATTGACACACCAAGGCCTGATGGCCATGGCTTTTCTTGTGGTGCTTATGATAGTGCTGTGAGCTGGGATTACACTGTCCTTTTCCAGATGAGGGAACTGTGGTTTGCAGAAGTTAATGTAATTTCCCCATGTACATAGACCACAGCTATGCTGGGACTGAAACGCCTAGGTGATTACTACTGCCCCAGAAATTATTCCTCTCTCTTTTTACTACAATCATTTCTCTTCTAAGAATCCTGTTGTGCCTTCAGCTCAGAATTCACAAAAATTTAGGGTGCCTGACTCCATGAATTTTCAAGAAGTACCCAATTTAAACCTGATGACAGCCATGTTATATGTGCCATATTATCACCTAATAAGATAGAGTAGAAAACTGAATCTTAGGAAGTAGAAGTAATTGCCTTGATATCAAATGCATAGCTAGTAAAGTATCAAAACTGATATGTGAACCCCAGACTTAACCCAAGTCAAAATTGTATAAATTCTGAAAAAAGGTTCAGTGACAAATATTCTCTATCCTGTGTCTCAACCCAGCCAATCCTGTTGGAGAGGGCCAAGAGGAGTTCCAATGCTCTAATGGTTGATACATTTTGTCCACTTAGAAGTCTAGTTGCTTAACTAAGTAACTCAGCAATTCTGCATCCTAGTGTGTAGAGGACATGCCCTTACCTCTAGGATGTTGTTCACTGTGTCAAGTTGAGAAGTCTAGAAGGTTAGCTAAATGGTTTAGCAGGGGCCAGGGTCTTCACTTTGTAAACATACTGATCCTGTGCAAGAGGAGGGCTCAGAGATGGTGTGAGGGCTACACCTACCCTGGAGTGGGTAGCCTTCTTACAATATAAGGGAGGAAAAGAGACTTGTTTTATCCCTTTTTCTCTCCTTGCTTTTGCTGTCTTCTGCCGCCTTGAAGTGTTGCCCCTGTGCCATGCCACCCTGCCTGAGAAGCAGCTGATTATGGACTGAAATCTTCACAAAGTTTCCTCCTTTAGCTTTGGGTGTCAGGCATTTTTTCTCAGCAACAAGAGAAAAGTAACTAAGACAAATGCAGTGTGCTGCCCAAACTGTGTGGACTTGCAGTCTACCTGAATTTCCAAGAATAATATTCAATTGTTTTCTTTAAGACCTACTGAATTCTTCTGATTCCCACTTCAGACAGCTATTTTTTTCTAGTACAATAATAGTATTTCTGCACATGGCCTGTAGACCTTTTGAAATTTTGAAAGGAAGCACTGATGTAATTGTCAGATCTCCCCCTTTGAAATAGAAAGAGAAGTCTGAAAGGACAAAGCAGCTTTGGCATTTGTCAGTTCATCAGTAGCAAGAATCTTGAAGAAACCACTCTGCTTAGTGGCCAGTTCTGTTCATTGTTCACACATGGAGACTGCAGGCTGGACAGAGAAGAAAAGTCATTTCCTATGAAAAATAAATAACTGCATAAAGAGTTGGGGAAATAAAGCCAAAATTGGCCTTGTCAGCCATAAACTAACCGTGTTTAGTTGGGCCCTTTAAGAGGCACTGCTCTCTGGGACAACAGTTTTCTACGGCCATGCTTTGCGTGGAGACCCTGGACAGGATCTCTAATTCTGAAGAGAAATCTTCAAGGCTGATATGAGAATGACTATCATCTGAGAGACTGGAGGAAAGGCGGCTCAGAATATAATTTGAACAGAAGAACTTTTTGTTGTTCAGCTAAAAATGAAAACCTAGTTAAAGGGAGTTTTAAATGAATTATATTTCACCATTTCTCTCACAATTAATTTTTGTGCAGCCCAATTGTAATTCAGATGTTTCCCCGCTGAGCAAGGCGCTGTGCATCTGTTGGGGGCCGGCAGAGGGCAGTGCTGAGCCGAAGCTGGTGCGGGCGCTTTGCTGCTGGCTATAAAACTGTGCTTGTTATTAAATGAAATCTTAAGGCTAGCTTAGCCACAGAGGAAATTAAACTGCTAATTATGTGTGTATAAACCACTAAAAATGGGTCCAGTTGTTGCTCGAGATTTCAGAAACACCTACCTCTTTGGATTTAAAATATGTAATTATTCCTGAAAATAGTATCTATTAACAACTGTATAGACTTTTTTTAAAAAATATCTTGTAGCGCTAGCCCATCTCTTTCTAAGTAAATAAACAATAGACTGGTGGTTTTAGTTTAGTGCTTTTAAAAAAAAATCAACCATGTCAATATCTCTGAGTAGTCCACATTCAAGGTATGTAGTGCAGAGTTCTAAGCAATTGATAACTATGGCATTTTTAGAGACTTTTCTTTAAAAAAATTTTTTAAAAAAACCCAAGATTTCTGCGGACAGACTTGTGTTTGGAGAGGAGCTGGTTCTCACCGCGGGGAAAGGAGCGTGAGATACTATGCGCACCCCTTTTGAAAGGTGATGTCATTGTGAACTTAAATTCATGACCTAGCCCGGACTAACACAGGGGCTTCTGAGAGTATCTGAGAAGCCAGAGAGCAGCCGGCATCATTTTAGGCCCCTGAGCTGAGCCCTGAGCATGGTGAGATAAGCAAAAAGAAAGCAATTTGATACCAGGTGCTGACAAAAATATAAACAGAAACAGTGAGCGCCAACATTGCGTGAGTGATTTGAATGATCTGAGCTGCTCGGTCCTTGTCTTGGCGGGAGAGCTTTTTATCTGCATCTGTTAGGGCCCTGCTCCTCACAGCGGGTCCGGGGTCCAGCCTTGTCACTGGGTCAGAAGCTACATTGTAACACGTCTGCGGGGGAGTCCGTGGTGCCCCCGCACTTGAGAAGGACTCTTCGCGGTCCTTTTATCCAATAATTTGCCTTCTCTGAAAGGGGCCTCCCTCCTGCTTTTAGTATAGAGAAGGTTCCTGAAGCCTACAGCCATTCCTTTAGGGTCAATTAAAGGAAGTCTTTGTGGTTGCAGCTGTTTTACTCTTTCCAGCAAACAAAGCCTTTTAAAATAGGTAATGGATGGCTTTTTCCTAGCTGGTTTTTGAATGGACCTGAAACACTGCCCCATCAGGACTTGAGAAGAATCCTGCAAGAATTAATGCACACCAAGGATGTGGTATTTGCAAATTTATTTTCTTATTCTAGCAGGTGGTCCTAGTGAGAACACAGAAAGTCTGAGGCGGCACCACCCCTCCGGCTGGCTCGGCTCTCCGGTTTATTCCGTGCTTTTTATGGCGTCCGGGAAAAGACGACCCTGACTTCTTTTCCGCCGAGCGCTCTGAAGATACAGAAGCGTCTCCCCTTTGCTGGAGCCAGGCAGCGCGGTGAGGTCAGCCAATCAGAGTAATGAGGCTCTCCGGCCTGGCAAATGAGATTAATCTAAATCAAATACTTTCCACCTTGGCAGTTTTAACTCGTTCCCTCGGGAAAGCACAAGCGCTGGGCCAAGCCCTTCCAGGCGGCGCGGGCCCCCTGGTAAGGCGAGGCAGGTAATACCTTTTAAGCTTGTTAATGTCTTATCCTGGCGGCTCTACCAGCCACTCGGAGAAGAGCTGCGAGGCCGAGCCCAGCCGTGCAAAGCGCGGCCTCTGCGGGCGAGGAGCGGGAGGTCGGGCTGCTCCGCGGCTGTGTATTTTCGCGGCGCCTGGATAACACCGCTCCGCGAATCGTCTTCCCGCCCCTGCCGCAGGAATCACCCGAAATCCGCAGTGCTAGACTCCCTGAGCTGCGGAGGCGGCGGCCTCCCGCTGCCCACGGCCGCGATCTGCAGGGCCCGGCGCGAGCCCTCCCCGCCCGCGGCCGCCGGAGCCCAGGCCTCGAGGCCGCACCGCCCCGGACTCGGGCTTTCCGCGCCGGCCCTCTGCCAGGGCGCCTTCCCAGACTTTCCGGTGGAAATAAACCGTCCGCCCGTGAGGGGGTCCAGAGTCTTTACATCCACATCCCTGAGCCTTGGGAGATTTGTGTGTTGGGGTTTTTTTGAATTCTGTTTTGTCTTTTTACTTTAGGTGGACTGAGATATAACTTAGGCTAAATCCAGCCTTACTTGGTGTGCAGTTCTTTGAGCTTGGGGAGTGAGGGTTACTGCAGTCAAGACGCAACATTCTTCTACTCCCCCTTGTAGTAAGCCCAGCCTCAACCCCCAGCATCCACAAATCTTTTTTTTTTTTTTTTTTTGTATTGGGTACCGAACTCAGGACCTTGCTCTTGCCAAGCAGGCGCTTATGCCGCTGAGCTATTTCCCGGGCCCTCTAGAGTTGTATTTAATCCTCAAAGATGCCTTTGTTTTTTATAATCACCCTCCTCTTTTAACAGTAACACAGAGATCAGTTAGCGCAAGATGATAGTCAAGAGACCCCCGGGTTCGAACCCCAGCTGTGTCCCTTCGTTCTGTCGGCTGGTTTGGTGCTTTTACTTCACTCCCTCGTACTGCAGCGTTCTCCCCTCCTAAATGACGTCAACAGTATTCAGCCAGCAGTCACTGAACGTCACACCATTTACTGACTTGTTTAAGTCACTGAGATTCTACCTTGCTGATGTAATAACGTCCTGGTTGCTTTTTGCGCTCTAATTAAACTTACTGCTCGTATCAGAGGATAGAGCCCCTAAATCACATGTATTTTATCCTCCATAATATCTATCACAATACACAAGAGCTGTGTAGAATATATATATATAATATATATATATATATATATATATACATACTTCAAAACAAGGAATAATAACATACGGAAAAATAAACACATCCACATTTGTTGTAGTACTGATACCTATATAGGTATTAAAGTTGTTTATTAGTATATGGTTGCAATACATAATAAATGCACTCTCCGTGAGGTGCCCATGCATAGACATGCGCATCCTGACCCTTGCAATTCCCCACTCCCAGTCCATCTCATCTCCCATCCTCAGATCCCCTCCCATCTCCAAAGCCCACCTCCCTGCTTCCTCACCTCATTCTTTTATTTTGCTCTTTAAATTATTTGCATGTAACTTATATCTTTTGTATACATGTTCTGAAATTTTACATGACTGGTTTACACCCTTGTGCAATTTGCCATTTCACCAGGAAGATATTTCAGGTTTATCCATTGACTACTAAGTTGTATTCCATTTCATGAATAAGCCATATTTATCCTTTTTTTTTCATTCTGCTGTACAGCGACAGAGTGTTTCTAAGCTTTTGCTGCTCCAATGTGTAAACATTGTCTTGAACAGGAATGAAACAGAAAGCGAGGGAGGGAAGAGAAAGAGCAGGTACAGTGGGGAATGGTAGCTGCAGTCACAATATATATTTAAAAAGTAAACCACTCACAAGCAGCGCAGCCAGCAAGTTGTATCTCTTTCTTCATTCTGGTTGATGCATTAATGATTTTTCCTTATTTCAGTATTCTATTTTAAATTATTTTATAATTAAAATGAAACTGAATCCTAAAGTAAACACACACACACACACACACACACACACACACACCATGAAAACAGCTCTATCTAAGATGTATAGCCTTCATCAGTGGCACTGAATTTGTCCCCAAGTTTTTCACAATAATTTTTTCCTATGACCAAGAGATTTGTGATAAACCCTAGCTAGTTTGAGTCAAGCTTTGCCCTGGTAAGCACCATGCCTTCTCCAGTAGCTAGATCCCGCCCAGTTTTCCTGCTGGAGTCCAGTTCATTTGCCCTGCTGTTCTTGTTTTTGTTGTGGTTAGAAGCAGTCACTTTTACATGTGGAGAAACATGCGGAGAACCTTTCTAAAATAACTAGATGAGGTTTATGCGTTTTTTCAAAGAAAGAGTTATGAGGCACCTAGCAACTCATCACATCAAAGTCTCTGTTAGCAGGACTTGGCCAGGGCCAGCATGGAAAAAATAAGCAGGTTTTTGCCTTCATTTTATTCGTCTTTTACAACATAAAGGAAACTTGGCTTTGGATAGGAAATAGCTAAGCTTTGGAAATAGTTGTGAGGCTTATCCTATTCTTTCCTTTTAATGACTTTCCCTGGTACTTAATCCCATCGTCCCCTTCTTCTGTGACAACACTCATTAGTATGCTCTTCAGGTAGCTGAGAAAACAAACAAGGCTATCAAAATCCAGGTCACACCAAATCTCCCTGGCTGAGATGGCCAGGGAGCAGGTTCCCCTGCCCTCTTGTGGATTGATTAGAGAATTCCTGCTGTGGTAGCCCCCAGGGCTCACTCACCTGGCTGACAGGCCAAGGAATGAGAGGTCCAAATTGTGCTCTACCTCTGGTACAGAAAAGATGGGAATTTTATTAATAAACATGCTCCATCTTTCTGAGGGCCTTTGCTTCTAAAGAGACTGTGGGTTCCAAAATGTTCCTGATCAAAATGGCCTCAAGAGACACAGACCGCAATCCAAGAAGTCCAAGACTGCATTTCTATGATTGCATTTCTATGTGGAAAAGCCAAGTATACAAACTACACTGGAATGTGTACAAAGACATTGTGAGTCTATGGAGACTGATATATTATTGAGACTATTGGTCTCAATGGATGCCTGAGAGTAGCCATGACTGTGGAAGACAACTCTTCTACTAGGCTCTGTGACATAATCTTCCAGATAAAGCTACTTGTTAGAGCCAACAAGTAATTGTCTTGTAACAAAGTTTCTGAATGTCAGAAAATGTCTGCTGGATGGGATCTTGAGCTGAGGGACGTGAGTAAGACGACATAGAGTGAGACACAACTTGTTATCATTAAGAAGTAAAGGGCCAACTTCGTGGTAAGCAAAGAACAAAAAGTGCAAGGCTCCACTATGAGGAATATTTTTGGGACAGGACATAGAGCAATAACCAATTCTCAAACTGAGAGCTCTGAAAATCGGTCAAGTGTGATCACTATTTAATTTAGCCAGAGCATGCTTCCAAACTTTCTATTTGCCAAGAGTGAGTTGCAAAAGCAATCACTGCCCTTGGATGAAAAACTGATGGATTATTACCATTTCACAGACAGAAAAGCTGAGTCACTAGTGAGTTACAATTTTCTGTTGCAGATCTCAGAATAAAGCAGCTGCAGCACAGGAAGCAGAAAGGAGAGGACCCTGTGCCTTAGGTAAGAGCAGCTGTCTCCCGAGCAGAATTCCTGCTGTAGCAGTAATGCACTGCTTTGCTGCTTCCTAATGTGCCATGCGCCTTCATCAACTTGTCCTTCTAGGCTGCTGGAGGCACTGGGTCACTGTGTCACAATGCAGTGTCAAAATGTCACAGTAATATCAACTGGGTAATGACAACGGAGATGCGAGCCAAGGGTTACAGAAACACATCAACATTTGTTTCATGCAGCACACAGATGCCATTGTTTCCCATACCAGCATTCAGAATAAGTGCTTAGGAGTAACATAGAAATTAAAAAATAAAAATGAATCCCCAGACCCCTTCCCCAGTCAAACGGCATACTGTCAGTTAACTAGCCTCACCTTTCCGTCAGGCAATCACGTAGGACGTATGGTTTGAAAACTGTAAAATGAGAAGGCTGCATTTTGATAATGTACTCAAGGAGGTAATATTTCTCAATAATTGCAGCTCTGAACTTCACTATCAAAATATAAGTAGTCAGATATCTAGTACACTGTATGTGATATCAGTAGCATTTCCTTATATCTAAAATAAAGCTAAGGAGATCTAAGAAAGTAACATTATATGCATGAGTATGTATACACAGTCATGCAGTGCATAGCAATGTTTTGGTCAAGGGTAGACTGCATGTGTGATAAGATTATAATGAAGTTGAAAAATTCCTATCAGCAAGTGATGTCACAGCTGTCTTAATGCCATCACACATCACAGTCTTCACACGTTTGTGGTAATGCACGTACAAATGAATGTCTTGTGCTGCCTATTGTGTAAAAGCATAGCATATGCAACTATGCACAGAGCACAATATTTGAAAATGACAAAAACCATTTTTAGTGGTTTATGCATTTAGCATACTATATTTATTATTATTTTCAAGGGTGCTTCTTTTACTTGTAAAAATACTTTTGTGTAGTATGCTGTGTAACACCAGCAGCCAGCAGCCTCAGACATCTCCTGTTTATTATGACTCCTGACTGCATCACCTTCTCCTGGACTGCAGTGAATCTTCTACTGCTTTGCTCATCATGAGTAAACAATACAGCCTCGCTGGGGAGTAGGACTCCACCCAGGTTAGGGTATGCCCTCTCTTACCATGTTCACACAATTAACAAAATTGCCTAGTAGCACATTTCTCAGAACATGTCCTTGTTTTTGAGCAATGCCTTCCAGCATATAAAAAGGTGAAATATGTGTGTATATATTTCATGAGTATAATCCAGAGTGAGATAAAATATTAAATTGTAGAACAAAGATAACTGCTTTTTGCTTTTTGGAAGCATGCCTTTCTATTCTTCCGGCTAAAATAGATATCCTGATAAAGCTGAGCTAGGACATACAAAGAGACTGGCAGACAGATGTGCAGATGGTACATGACTTTTCATCCTTTGGCTTTCCCTAGCCTCTCCTGCTTTGCTATCTTGCTCCTTCCCCATGAGTAATGCCCTTGCTCTGCACCCTGGCCACCCCCGTTCTGTGGCTCTGCTCCATGAGGTTAAGATGACTATCGGTTCCTTGTAGGTTATGGATAGGGGCCCGACTGAATGTTTTGGAAAATATGCATCTGTGGCTTGCCTGAATATGCAGAATCATCTAGGATGCTTACCAAATGCTCCGTAGTGTTCTCTGCCAGACTTCCTGAAATATCTTTTTGTTGTCATTTGTTTTGTTTTTGCAGTACTCGGGGAGGGGACCCAGGGCCTTTGCAATGAGCTGTATCACTAACCCCTTTATTATATTTTTATTTTGAGCCAAGATCTTTCTAAATCACCAAGTTACCCCAGCTGGCCTTGAACTTGTGATCCTCCTGCCTTATTCTTCCAGGATGCTGGGTGTTATGAGAGTGTAGCACCACACGTGGCTTGAAACAGATCTATGTTTAACACACTCAAACTGGAAAACCACTTTCCCAGAGTGGCGAACCTCAACAGGAGTGAGCGTGACCTGAGAATATTCTTAATACTGCAGACGCAGATACAGACACTACAGAACTGTCCACTCCTGTGCTAGGTGTGGTGTTCATGGTGATGGAGAGGAGTCTTGACAGTACCCTCATGATACCAACTTGGAAATAACATATAAAACTCAAGGGCTTCCCTTTCCACTGTCAGAGGGGTTCCTGCAGTGCTGGGACAGTGCCCTGTGCTATGGGTGTGTTGAAGTAAGAATTGTCAGAATAGTTGCCCTTGGGTTTTGCAATGCTTCTGAGAGCAAGTAGGGAAAAGGGAAAAGTTGCAATAGTATTTCATATTTAACTTATTTATGTGTTAGTAATAGATTTGGTTATACACAGTCACATAGAAAGTAAGCAAATCTTTTGTACAACTGAAGTGATTAGTAAATGCTATCAGCTTTTTTTTCTAGTAATACTCAACATTATACTTTTGAGGAGCAAGGTATATAAAATGTTAGCTTTTTAAGAGAATTGTTAATTTGGTAGCCATGGAGATCTATCACTTGGATCAGAGTGCATGACTAGCATCCCTTTTGCGGCCTGTCTGGACCAAGAGTCCCATTAACACCAAAGTCCTAGTGTGTTCAGGCTGCGCTTAGCAAATGCTTGCACAGAGTGGGTGCCAAGGCAGGCCCACTCCAGGGAGGCACAAAGCTTGTGGCAACTTTGGCTCAAGACTTCTGCTTGCTCTGGGTGAATTGCTCTTGGAAATAACTGCATTGCAGCTCACGAGTCTCCTCACTCTGCCTTCATTCTCCCCTCTCTCCTTCTCTCAGCATCACAGCTGCATCCTGATCGCCCTTCCCTCTCCACCTTCTGCTCTCCTCTCCCGTAAACCTCGCACCGCCTCGTCCTGACCCTGCCTGAGAATGCCTTGCTTCACTGGAAACACTAGTCACTTTGGGTTCTGTCCGCCCCATAGAACACAGGCACACACAAGCCACAGACATGGGGTAAATTCCTCGCTTTTTCTTCATGCTACCTTCCCCTTGGCCATCAGAATTCTCCCTTCTGAGCCTCATCCTTATTTAAAGCTGATGACTGGTAGTGTACGTTTTAGGTAACATCCTCTTGTGACATTGTAATTATTGTATCTTGTTGATTTAGTACTTTGAACAGGAAAGATGCGAAGGATTCCTAACTATCCTTATGGAGCTATCTGAGTGTGGGAATTTCAGCATCCAGCTGGGGAAACACTCGGGGGGCCAGAGGCACTTCAAGTGTCTCTGTACAAGTAACCCTTTGCAGTATTACTTCTGAGAACTGCTGTAAGCATCACTTGCCTCTTCTTTCCCTTTCCATTCCTGCCTCCAAAGCAATGCTGGGAGCTGCAAATGCTTCCCTTCCTTCTAAACTACCTTCATAATGTCATTATCTGCAATACAGAGGAACTGCCACTTTTAAAGTAACTTTAAAAGTCTTTTTTGTTTGGTCCTATTGGAACCATGATGTGGGGAAAATGAGTCTGCTCAGTGGTATATAGGTTACTGTAACCAGGGCGCACACTCAGTTCCTTCCAAGCATTTAGAAGGGGAAAGCAATGGGGAGGTGGCAAAAGCCCCACACGGCTTTACAGTGATAAGCAGCCCTGAGCATGACCTAGAGACTATTATGCAGCTATAGTTTTGCACCTAAGCTCACTACAGAACATAGGTTGATACCCTAATCTAACACCCTCTGCAAAACGCTGGTGAGGATTGAAACATATAGTACCGTCAATGGCAAATAAAATAGTACTCTCCAACTTTTATCAGAATATTCAAGATATTTGAGGAATAATTAATGCAATTAAATAGATGTTAAGCTGATCATTTAAAAATTTGATAAATGTTTCAAGTTAGTTCTAACATTCTTTCTAATTGCTTCCATATCTAACTTCAATTAAATTATATACTTACTGTCCCATTTGCTAAATATAGAATGAAACTTTCCCATACACTTTGAATAACTGGTAACTATAGCAATGGGAAGGATAGTAAAGAATAAATATGGAAATGGCCGTATTTACTTAGTCACTTTAAGAACTAGAGTTGCACATCAATTATGCAAAGTTGTTGGGATTTTCACTTAACTTACAGTGTTTAGTTCACCCACTTTGCCCTCATCTTTGTATATGAGTTCCTACTTAGGAGAAATGCCTTTAGGGTAGCTGTGAAGAACAAGATAAATGCAGTGGCTTCCCACTGCTGAAGAAAAAATCTCAGGTTCATTACTTTTCCAAATCCTATTGAAATCTGACATGTACTGGGTTGATACTGTATTCCCGCTACCTTCCACTTCTGTCTTACACACCAACCGCACTCAGACACCTCACTCTTCCTAGAAGGCGTCCTGGACCCCGTGACTTTCACTCTCCCACCTGCTTAGACATTGTTACAACGCAGCTCACCTCTTAAAATGCAGTCGCACCATAATCTGCTCTTTCCGGATGCCTCTCTTGACTGTTCAGGTGCATTATGTCCTCTGTACCATTAAGGTGAATGTTGCACAGGTCACAAGCACCCACTCTAGAACTGAACTCTGAAATACAATCTGAGTACTGCTGCTGTGTGATCCTGAGCAAGTCAGCTAACCTTTCTGAGCCTTGTGTCCTTATGTGTTAAGTGGGGAAAAGAACAGTTTAAGCAAATTTTGGTTTTGAAAATTAAATAAATTTATTTTCACTGCACTTATAATTTTGATGCAGGCATATCTCATATAGTCCTGTGGCAAACCTATGGCACATGTGCCATAGCTGGCTGTTATCACTGAAAGCCCTAGAAGGTTTGGGATCGCTGCCATGTAGTCTTACAATTATTTTTACAAGATGTATCCAACCTAGTAGTTTGTAAACACCTTGAAGTTAGGAATTATGGTATTTAGGGTATGTGTTTTATTTTTAATTTGTTTTTGTTCTTTTATTTACCTCTGTGTACACCCACCACAGTTTTTGAGTAAAGGTATAAGAATAGCAACTACGATGTGAGAAGAGAAATTTCCTCTTAGGGCCACAGATAGGCAGGACATAGCTGGCTGTGGTTTCCTGGATTAGACTTTGGATGACCTTCCACCAGGTTTTGCCCTTCTCTGGGTTCTGCCCTCCCTCTCGAGTCCCCTTCCCTAATGCTGTGAAACGACTCAGGGCTCCTGTGTGCTATATAAGTGCTCTGTCACTGAGCCGCACCCCCAGCATGTTTGCATTTTTTGTTTCATTTTAACATATGGAGACAGTCTTGCTAAATTTTCTAAGGCTGGACTTGAATTTGCAATCTGCCTGTCTCAGTCTTCTCAGTACCTAGGACTACAGGCATGTGCAACCATGCCTGGCAGCTTTTACCTGTTAATTAAAAAAATTTCAGAGAGGTCTAAAGGCCAGTAGGTTACAGTGTGTGTAAGGACAGAAAAAAAACAGCTGAAGAGGTAGCCGAGCAGGGCAGCTCCCAGGGAACCCCAAGACCTGGGGAGTGTGGGAGACCCAGCGGGCTGTGTGCAGAGGCCGAGTCTCAGGGTTCACTGCGCTGAGCACCACTCAGACCTCCGTCTATTGCCCTAAACTCACATTCGCCTTGTCCTTGGATTTAGGTCTGGAAGCCAACTGTGAATACCATCCACCCTATCAGCTACAACTTACTGGTGCAGTTTAAATATGAGTCTCACATGAACATTAAATTATCTTTCTATATGTGATTAGTCTGAAAAAATCTATATGATTTTTTTAATATGTACACGTGATTGTAACACATCTATAATTCGGTTGTGAAAATGAATTGGAAAATGAGTTTTGAGGCAAATTTCATTGTGTATGCACTGCACACCTGCAGGGAGAATGTCTATGGGATGGAAAAATGCTATTATTTTCTTGGATGCTTTTTTTTTTTTTACCCTGTCATTTCCATAGAAGGAAAGAGCAAACAGGCTGCCTTCAAACCTATGTATCCGTAAGTAATGATCAGGACTCTGCAAGAGTACAGAACCCAAGATATGGAGAGTAAAAAAAATGTCATACTGTATTTTAGTTGTTATCTGAGATAAAAACTTTTAAAATGCAGATTGAACTCACTCTATTCATAGTGAACTGAATCACTAATCCACCATATGCAGTAAGACTTGTGTGGAACATGCACAAACACTTGAAATCTATGTTTCAAGGGGGACCAGCTGTGTTTCTGACGTGCAGGTTGTAAGAGGGAACCCTCGTTTCCATAGTGCTTTCATCATTCTAACACACAATGCCACTAAGAGAGATGGCCGTTTTCTTGTCACAGTTTGTGTTAGTTTTCTGTCACTATGGCCAATACTGGGGATAATGGACTTATAAAGAGAACACGGTATTTTGGCTCAAAGTATTGGAGGTTTCAGTACATGGTCAGTTGTTCTTGCTGCTTTGAGCAAAGCAGCACGGTCATGATGAGGGGTACAGGAGGACAAAATCTTCCACCAGACGGCCAGCATGCAAAAGGCAGAGCAGAGTCCCTAATCCCCCTGAAGGACCTGCCCTCGATGACTGTAAGATCTCTCTGTAGGCCCCTCCTTAAATTTTCCACCACTAGCACCATACTGGGGACCACACCTTTACCATGTGGACCTTCGGGTAAAACTTAAGATCCAAATTATAGAATGGTTCATTTCAATCATCCTTAGCATGCCTTAAATTAAGTATTGCTAATGTTTCAGTACAAAGCTCACATGATTTAAATCCTTAATTGTAAACATTCCTGTGCTCATATATAAAGAAGAAAAGGTGCTAGGTAACCTACATTCCAACTTCCTAATTTTCTAAACCAATTAATATATTGTGGCATCTATGTTTTTCTTCAAAGCTGAGGCCATGTATTATTCACCTCTGAATATATAGGGTCATGGATAGTAATGTTATGGTTTGTGTCTGCCTGTTCCTCCCAAAGCCTCATGCAGTCATGGGACAGGCTTCTAGAGTTTATGATTGATCCATGCTCCAATGCTGAAATTATGGATGTGAGTGCTACACCTGCCCTGGGACAAGTAGTTTGCACACTATATAAGAGAGGGAAAGAGGCTTCCTCTTCCCCCTGCCACTCCTCCATTTTGCTCTTGTTGCTTTTGCTGTCTTCTGCTGCCATGAACTGTTGCCGTGTCATGTGCCCCTCTGTCTTGGAACCAGCCAAGTATGGACAGTGAGATAAGTAAACCTCTCCTTCTTTAACTTGGGTGTCCAGTGTTTTGTCTCAGCAATGAAAGAAAAGTAACCAAGACAGGTAAGTACATAATAAGTCATTCATGTATATTTATTGAAAAGAACTTCCTAAATAAATATACTTGTGTCTTTAAGGACTTTATTATATGCAATGTGTACAGTACATGACCTCCTTTAGAACTATTGACTGATTATCCAGTGTGAGTTTTTTATGTGGCTATAGATAAAGAATGCATTTTGTAAAATATGCAGAAAAGTTAATTCAAGGATTTCTAGTGTAAACAACTGCAGTGTTCACCATGTATCAACACTATGCTAAATACTGTCTATGGATTTTGTTTATACCCTATGCACACTCTCCTGGGAAATCTTATCAACTTCAGTTTAGAAATGAGGAAGCAGAGGTGTGTCTAAAAATATTTTAGTTATTATTTAGTCAACATCATACAGCCAATAAATAGTAGATCTTGGTTACAAAATAAGAAGTCTGGCTTTGTACCCAAAGGTCTTGACCATTGTGCTTTACTGCCTTTGAAACAGACTAACGACATGTCTTCTATTCAAGAAAACCAAATGGGAGTCACGGACTATAAAGCCCACTTATTCTTCATTCACTGAACAAATATTTATCGTGCATTTAGTCTGTCCAGCTTTTCAGTAACCCCTTGCTGGGTTTTAAAGCTGAACAGGAAGATGTCTCCTCCTCTCAGTGTTCACAGCCTTCTCGAGGAGTGATTCAATATGGTGAGGACTAGGCTACGGGATGAACAAAGGATAGAGAGGGCACTGCCCAGGGATTCCCAGCTGGCCCAGGTTGTCCTGATTTTCTTGGTAGAGGAACTGGGGGGCTGTTCTAGACAATGACCATGGCACAGACAGTGTCCCGTAGAAGAACAGCAGGTAGAAAGATGTAGAGATGAGAACGCCCAAGGTTGATGTGCTTGAAAGTGACAGAACAAACCCAAAATGGAAGCAGCAGACGGTTTACCGACAGCGCCATCTCCAGGCTTATACACACTATGTGCGATCCTCAGACCCGAAGGCCGGGCCTACTGCGCAGTCCGGCATCCGGTCAGCACAGCCTCTCGGTTTGAGCAGCTCAAGGTACAGACATATTCATATCTCTATCAGAATGCTAGTTCTTCCTCACCCCATACTCACTGTCCTTCCTCAGACATTTCATTTTCAGTTTCTTATATCATTTTGTAAAAGAAATTTAATTAATTGTATCAGCAATTCCAGGTTGACCACTAAAAGGAAAAAATCAGACTTCATGTTGACAGGAAAGATGATAGATGTTTCCCTTATTTTTGAATAGTTTTACCAGGCATGATTGATTTAATAATAGAAGGTTTCATTTTAATACTAGTGACAACTGGGGGAAGAGTTGGCAAGGAGAATAAGAAAGCAATACTCTGTAGCAGATATTTAACGAAGACAGCCTAAAAATCAATATTAATCCTTCGCTGGCAGCTGAAAATTTCAGGCAACCTAAGCAAAGGAATGGTCTGTAATGTCAGCCAGTAGTTTTAGGCTATTCATCCACTGACTCGTGAACTAAATGAGAACTCTTGTTGATTAAAAATCCATTTCACAGATGCTACCACACATGTTAAACAGTTCTCATTTTCCCCACAGGCTAGAAAATGTTCTCCCTTTGCCTTTTCAGGTCTGTCTGTAATCCTATCAGTTTCTAAGTAGGTCTATGCTACTCCTGTGGGCAAACTTCTTACAAATGCTTCCAAGCTCCAGAGTCTCTTGTCTACAAGCTCAGTATCTCTTGCCTACAAAACAAGTCAGTGACTGCATGGAGCCCTCCCTCACATAGTGTCTTCTACACACAGTGATGCAATCCAAAGCCCTGGTAGTCACGGAGACAAGTCCCACAGCACAGACAAGCTTCAGCATGGTCGTGCATTGGAGCTCTTACCCTTATGTGTGCACCCTGGGAGAAGATCTATAACAACAAAGCTGTGAAGAACTAAGAAAGATTCTATAAAATGTACCCCAGGGTTAGGATTATACTTGAGTTTATCTATTTTGGGGACCTGCCGGAACAGATTTGGTTAGACCTGAGGCTGTCTGGGGGCTACCTATATGAATGGCAGACAAGAGACGCTGGAAAAATGTGTTGGCATATTTATGATAATGAAGTGCTGCTGGGCACTTTGTGAGGACTTCACAGTCAGAGCAGCATTCTTTCATTGGAAATGCTGTACTTCCCATTTCCCGGCGTAGTGCATGAGTGTATGCTCTGACGGCTTTGGCCTGCACTATCAGAGTACATGTTTTTCCTTTGGTTTTCTATGTCTTTTCATCCAGGCAGGTCTTTGTAATCATAATGATAGTGTCCAAGAACCTAGGTTGTCACATTTTTCTTTTCATGCTCTTGATTGGAAAAGATCTATCAAGGTGAAAAGGTTTCCCCGAGGTCTTTCAGATTAGACAGTAAGGGAGGGAAACTTACACAGTGAAACTCACTATGGGATCAGATCACTCCTTGGGATCAGATCCTGACTTCACAGCCCAGAGGAAGGAATTTTCTCCCTCTCTCCTTTTCTTATACACACACGCACACATACACACACACACACACACACACACACACATAAGAATTGCCTCTCTCCTAAGAGGGTAAACAAAAAATTTCAATTAGTAAAGCTTATAGAATTTGAAATCCAAAAAATTGCTGGAGGCTTGATCTAACCCCAGATAACTGCCCAAATGGGCCTGCTGTTAGCAGGTTTGAAGAGCATGAAGTAAAAAGGATCTAACGCGTTTTCATTTTTATGTGTTATAGTACAGCACAAAGCTAGATGCACTGTAATCATTATCTTGGTGGATACTAATGATCCTGGAGAGCTTTGAATCTCACGTGTTAGATGAGGTCAGTGGGATTCCAACAGGGGTATAACCGGTGAGTGATGTAAAGAATGTATTGAGAAGTCCGCAACTCCAACACTTACACATTTTGCAAAGGCAACATACTATGCTTTTTAAAAATTAGCGTATAATGAAAAGTACATAGATTAAGAAGCTGTCTCTGATGTTTCCCCTTCTTTCACACATCCTCTCGAAATACTTTGGTTATGCCTACCCCTTTATAAATAAAATCCAATCACCTGCCTTCTCCTCTCTCAGTATTATGCTACTGCAAGCCATTTTTTTCTAGACTATTCCATATCCTCTTCACCGATCTCCCTGTGTCTACCCTTGTTTTCATATTATCTAGCTTGACACAGACGTTTGAATGAACCTTTTAAAAGTAGAATCCAGATCACCGCTCTGCTCAGAATTACCCCCCGGCGCCCACTTCACTCGGAGTAAAGGCCAAAGCTGGTGGAGCAGAGACCGCTAGGACTCTGTCCCCCCACAGATACAGCAAATACGCTGGCAAAAACTGTCAGAGTAAATTCTGCAGCACTCCGGGCTCCAGTGAACCACACAGCAGAGAATGGTTCACTGCCCTAAAATTCTTTTGGGCTCTGTCTACTTACCCCCTCCCCTGTAGTCACTTACAGTTAATTATCTTTTTAAGATAACTTAGCTCTATACTTTTGCCCTTTCTTAAATGCATATAATGGGAATTGTACAGTATGAAGCCTTTCATACTGGATACTTTCATTTAGTAATATGCCTTTAAGTTTCCTTCATTCTCTTTGTGGCTTGATAGATCATTTATTTTTAGTGTTGAACAATAAATATTCTATTGTGTGGATGTACTATACTTTATCCATTCCCCTGCTGAAGGACATCTTGGATGTATCCAAGCTTTGCCACTTTTAATATCTGTGTACAGACTTTGTTTGTATGAAAGTTCTCAACTCATTTGGTTAAACACCAAGGAGCATGATTGCTGGATTATTTTTTTAAATATGTTTATTTTTATTTTTGTATTTTAAAGAGAAAAGAAAACAAAATAACAACAATAATAGTTTTTAAGAAACTGTTTTCCATATTCCTAAAATTCATCTGGAACCAGAAGAGGCCTAGAATAGCAAAACTAATCCTGGGAAACAAAGGAAAGGCAAGAGGCATCACGATCCCTGTTTTGAAATTATACTACAAAGCTACTGTGATAAAATCAGCATGGCACTGGCAAAAAAAAAAAAGACCAGAAGATCAGCGGAACAGATTAGGAGATACAGACACAGGTACAAACATTCAGCCACTTTATTTTTGACAAAGGGTCCAAACATGTTCAACTGAAGAAACATAACCTCTTTAACAAATTGTGCTGGAAAAACTGGCTTTCCACATGCCAGAGACTAAAACTAGACCCATGTCTAACACTATGCACTAAACTAAAGTCAAAATGGATCAAAGATCTGAATATCAAAACAGAAGCACTAAATCTACTGGAAGAGAAAGTAGGTAAAACTCTCAAAGACATAGGAGTAGGCAGAGTTCATAAACATAAACCAAACTGCATAGGAAATACTTCAAAGAATCAACAACTGGGATCTCACCTTATTGAAAAGTTTCTGCACATCAAAAGAAATCACCAACAGAGTAAAAAGAAAACCCACAAATTGGGAAAAAAAATTTTCCAACTGCTCCTCAGAGAAAGGACTCCTATCTAGAACATATAAAGAATGAAACAGAAAAATCAAGCCCCCCAAATTTAAAGACACAACCCAAAAATGGCCATCTGAGATGAACATGCACTTCTCAGATGAAGAAATACTAAGGGCAAATAAATACATGAAAAAATATTAAGCACCATTAATCATCCAAGAAATGCAAATTAAAACAAAACTGAGATTTCATCTCACCCTACAAAGAATGGCTATTATTAAGAAATCAACCAATGACAAATGCTGCAGAGGCTGCAGGGACAAAGGAACACTTCTCCACTGCTGGTGGGAGGGTACATTGGTGAAGTCATTGTGGAAATCAGTGTGGAGATTCCTCATAAAACTAGGATTAGATGTCCCACTTAACCCAGCTATTCCCCTTTTGGGTATTTTTCCAGAAGAATTAAAAACATCATACCACAACGATATTTATAAACCCATGTTTATAGTGGCACAATCTGTCATACCTAAATCTTGGAAACAATCTAAATGCCCATTAACTGAGGAATGGATAAAAAAAGCTGTGGTACTTTTATACAATGGAGTATTATTCAGCTATAAAAAAGATAAACTCGAGGCTTTTATAGGTAAATGGATGCAACTAGACACCATATTCATAAGTGAAACAAATTATATCCACATGTGTAAACATTACATTGTCTCCTGTTGTAAGAACATGAAATAATAAATAAAGCCCAAAATGTACAATAGATTATAGGAAAAGGAAATAAGTTGCTCAAAGAAAGGAACAACTGGGATGAGGGAAAGAAGAAAAATAAAGAAAAATAACTAAGGCATTATATATATGGATTGGTGGCATAACTGTACTGCTGATGTCTCATAGTTTATTGAGGGGAACAGTTAATGATTAAAAGTTGTTTTATATTTTTATATTTTGGCCAATTTTGCATGCTTGTATCTGGTGATCTGAGCAACCTATGTGCAGACAACAATTTGCAGTATAACAACTATTGGTGAATTCCTACAATCCTATCTGGAGCTATGTATTGTCTCTAATGTTCTTTTAAATTATGATTTGCTTATTCCTTTTAATGATTTGCTCAATCTTCTTGCATCTGGCAGTCTGAGCAGCTTCATTGAAGATAGCAGTATGTGATCTAACAACCACTCTTAATCCTATCTTTTGGTTTGAAACCCCCGTATCACTTTTAATGTCCTTCATTTGTTTGTATTTTGCTATTGTTCTTTTTTGTGCTATTTTCTTTACAATTAAAAAATAAGAAACTGTTTTCCAAATGGCTATGGTATTTTACAATCACATCAACAATAAATGAGACTTCCTGTTGCTCTACATTTTTACCAACATTTGATATTGTCAGTATTCTGGATTTTGACCATTTTAATAGGAATATTTTACCATTAGTAAAATTAGTAGTAGTATTTTACCGTTGTTTTAATTTACATTTCCCTGTTGATATGATATGGAAGGCAGCTATGCTCACCGCTATACCACCAATGCCCAGTTGACGTGATATGGAGAATTTGGGGGGATGTTTATTTTCCATCAGTACATCTTCTTTGGTGAGGTTTCTGTAAGGACTTTGCACTATGTTTTAATTAGGTTATCCATTTTCTAATAGTGGAATTTTAAAATTTCTTTGCATGTTTCAGTTAACAGTACTTTATCTGATATGACTTCTACAAACCTTTCATTTCCCAGGCTGAGATATATCTGCTCCTTTTGTTGATATTGTTTTTTACAAGTCAAGTTTTCCATGTTAAGAAAATTCAATTTATAAATTGCCTGACTCTCATGGATAATGCCTTGGTGTTGGATTTAAAAAATCATCAGTAAACCCAGGATCATCCAGATTTTTCTCCTACATTACCTTCTAGGAGTTTTATTACTCTGAACTTTACATTTAGGTCTATGATACATTTGAGCTACTTTTTGAAGAGTATGAAGTTTGTCTCTAAATTTATTTTGTTTTACATGTGGGTGTCAGATGTTCAGCCATTGTTTGTTAAAATAATTATCTTTTCTCTATTTTATTGCCTTTTCTCCTTTGTCAAAATTAAAAGCCTATTCGTGTGGACTCATTTCTGGACTCTCAACTCTACAGGCCTACTTTGTCTATTCTTCCACCAGTATCACATAGTTTTGAGTATTATGGTTTTATATAAGTCTTAATGTCAAATACGGTTGATTTTCCAACTTTGTTCTTTTTCCTTCAATACTGTGTGGAATTCTGGGTCTTCTTTTCAGCAGCTAATATGTATTAGACTGACTAATGCAGTCAGTAAGAGACATGATCATTCACCCAAGTATATGGGCCAGACATATAAGTCACTCTTGGAGATTTCTCTTCCTTCACCCCCCATATTTATCAATACCCAAGTTGTTGCTCTTGCCTCCTACATCTCTCTGAATATATGCAACTTTTATCCTCCACTTAGTTTAAACTAGTATCAATGTCACATGAGTGTAAGTGATATTTTTAAAATCTATGTCTGGTCATCTTGGCCATGACTTCCAATTACTCACAGCCTATAGTGAAATATGGTCTTGAATTCATTTACCATTTGACTCCAACATTCTCTGTGATACCATTCAGAGTTATCTTTTCCTCCTTCTGATTTCTATACCATGTGAACTCCTTTTCATTGGTGAGTATACAGTGTTCCCAGCCACCACTGGCCCTTTGCACACACTGAATTTGCAGTTCATTATCCTTTAGATTTCAACTCACAGTTTACCTTTTCATGAAAGTATTTATCCTTGTCGCTCTGGCCAACAGATTCTACACTCCATAACCATGTGCATGGACATAGTGCCCTTCAGGCTTCCTCTGTGGTAATTATAGGTAATGATTTCTTCATGCATGCTATGATTTTGAATTCATATAATTATTTCAACAGTATATTTCTGTCCCATTTTATTTAAAACACTATGAGGACAGATATGCTTTCTACTTTTGGTTACTATTTCCTAGCCCAGGGCATGATACAAAATATGTATTGAAAGCATGTAATTTACATATAAAGCACTTAGAACTATGCCTGGCCTGTAGCAAATGCTAGGTATACATTTCTCTAATATTATTTAATCATATGCAGGTATTGACAGTTCCTGGAAAGAAGACCAAGCATGTAAAAAAAAATCTGGTGAGTGGTTGCAGTCTGAGAAAAAGAGATTCTTGAACACATTGTTTGGGATTCTTGATAAAAGTCATAACAGACACCCGAGAGGAGGAGAAACAAACAAACAAAAAGTTTGCGTGGCTTTATCCAATATGTCAACAAGTCATCACAAGTTCTGACTCAGTGTGATCTATAGCAGTGTGACTAACCCCTCACCCATGGTTGGAGGGTTGGGGTTGCCGCAAAACCCTGCGCTTTCCAGACTCAGGTCAGAAACGGGCGTGGTCCCAGACTGTGTGCAGCGCCAGCGACTCAGCCCCCTTGTGGCCAGGAGAGGCACCAGAACATATCTAACTATAGGCCTGTGACTACCAACTCAGATTGAGAATTGAGGCAATTACTCAAAAAGATTAAGAAGAACAGAATTTTAACCCTCATTTTTTTCCTTGTATAACTATTTCAGGCAATTATTTTTCTTTAACCTGCTCATAGAGAGGTTGTCTAAAGTGTTCCCTGCTCGGCAGCAATAAGAGATGTTACATGGAAAATGTTCTTTGGAAAATGCTGCATTAAATAAAGTTAAGCAGGTTTCATGATTACAGGACTCCTGAGAGTTTTTATGTGCACTGGTACTTTGAGAAAAGAATGTAGAATTTGCTCAAATCTATTTAACCATGGAAGTCTTATTTTGTTTTTGTTTATTTGTTTATAGCGAAATATCTTGCTAGACTGCTGCTTCAAGTAATTGAATTTGGGAAATGCTAACATACTTTCTCCTCTTTGCTTTTTATGTAGCCCAATTAGAGAACCTAGCAGTCTCCGGTACGTACAATCAGGACTGTGTGATACAAGGGATACATTTTGAGAAATGGGTCTTTAGATCACTTTGTCACCGAGTGAACAACATAGAATGTACTTGCACAAAGGGAAATGGTATGGGTTAACCACTAAACGTGGCCTGTGGATGAAATTAAAGTATGAGACAGCTTCTGGGTAGCCAGAATACTGTTTTATAACAAACTTTAATAAAAAGTATAGTACAGTGAGTACACACAGCAGCAACGTAGCTGTCATTGTCATTGTGAGGTATGATGCACTGTACAAGGTTGTATGTACTATATTTATACACCACTGGCAGTGCAGTACATGGTTTATACCAACATCACAAGCCAGTGAGGAGTGCCTTACACTACAATATTAAGTTAGCTATGATATCACTAAGCAGTTGGAATTGTTCAGCTCTGTTATAATTCCATGGGGGCACTGCCACATATGTAGCCATAATTAACCAAAAGGTCATGCAATGGATGACTGAAATTTTTGTTGAAAGACTGTGGTTCAAAGGATGCATCATCAGGCTTAGAATTTACCAAGCTGGCAGCAAGACTCTATATCATTGGTGGTGAACTCACTGTCCATGTCTGATTTTTCTTTTTTAATTATTTTTATTTTAAAGAGAGTAGTAAAAAAGAACAATAGTAAAATATCAACATCATAGACATAAACAAAACAAAGCAAGAACATTAAAAATGATACAAGGTTTCACAACAAAATGATAGGAATTAATAGTGATTGTTATATTACATATTGTTTTCTTCAACTAAGTTGCTTACACTACCACATGTAAGAATGGAAGATTGTTCAAACCATTAAAGAAAATTAAAAAATTATTAATAAAAACATTAGAGACAATACAGAGTTTCACTAGACAAGATGGTAGGAATTCACCAATGGTTGTTCTATTGCATATTGTTGTCTTCAAACCAGTTGCAAAGATTACTAGATATAGGGATGCAAAATTGGTCAAAATATAAAACATTTTAAGCATTAACTGTTCCTTTCAGTAAACCACCAGACATCAGGAGTACAGTTATCACAGTTATCCATATATATATATCTATTTTTTTTCTTCCGCTCATTACAGTTGTTCCATTCTTTCAGCAATTTGTTTTACTTTTAGGACAAAAAATGTTAATGTATGAGTTCTTTTTTCTGAACTGAAACCTCGGTATTGAGGTTTAATTGCAGTGTTGGCACTTTGCGATAAATAAGTGGGTTTGGGGTAGTCTGGGCACTTGTCTTTACAAGGTTTGCCATCACTGCTCTAGGGCTACTCTAGAATTATCTGCATAGCTGCATTATCCTGGACCAGCCACTTTGTCTGGATAATTCCTAGTCTGTAAATGGAAGCCTTGACCTGCCTGACATTACATGTTTTACTTTTCAGACAATCTGAAATTCCAAGTAGCTTAAAGTATGATACAGAATTTCCCCATTTATTGTGACACCTGAAAATATTCCACAGAAACTCATCAGTCTACCCCATTTGTTCCCAAAATCATTTAGAAAAACACTGTATTTCATACCCTCCTTGACTTAAGATGTCTCCTTTTTTATATGCTAAATTATTTTGTAAATTTGATCTATACCTAGCTTTCCTAATTTGTTCTCCTAATTTTGGTGCAACAGTTTTACACTATTTAATCATCAAGACACTTTAATTGGCTTTGCATTTAATTTGACTACTTCCAATGTTAGCAACATTAAGGGAACTAATGAAAGTAGGAAATACAGTTCATTTGTATTACTGAAGGCATAATTTGAATATAAGATATGTGCCTGCTATTCTTGACATTATGGAGGGAAGAATCAATCAGTCAAGAGGCCCTCTGTAGACTACCATAACTACCCAGAAAGTTATTACATAAAAATATTTCAATGCCAATGTCACTGTGTGTTCTCATCTTAGGCACATTGGGCAAACTGAGTCAGCACATCTGTATCATCATCTTTATGACCTAAAAAGCCAACTCTTTATAACTTGACTATTTGTATCATGACTGTGGCCTTCTCTGACAACTTAAGCTTAGCCTTTTTTTTTCTTTTAGGCAACTTTAAGTGGTTCAGTTTCCCTATCACTACTTTTAAATAGCTGTGCCTCGATTTATAAGTCTTCCTTAATAGTCTAGGACAATCACATGAATTGATCACAAAATTAAATATGCCAATTTTCAAACCTATGCATCCATCTTTCAATGACCAGATTGGCCCTAATCAACAGCAAATATGGAATTTATTGGAGATAAAAGATGGCACTGGCCACTGCAATGAATTAGTTTTTGATCTTGCTACCCATGGAATAGAGAGGAAGATCATTTTGTTCTTTGGATGGCAGCAAGGTGCTTTGGTTATAGATTTTTCATTGATAGTGATATTGCTCTCTTGTAAGCTCTTAATTAAAGATATAATCTTAAATCAAATGACTGATGCCAACACCATGCGCCATGGCACTATTATTCTTTTCTAAAACTCTTAAAGCAACTTTTATCATTGATGCCTCAAATTGAGCCTTTTATATTCACTGACCTGTATGATTCTGCAGGTAATTGTAGGAAGTTTTGGTGACTATGACCAAAACCCATCAGGCTGATTTATATCACACGTTGTGTTTCAGAACATACGGGTATAAGTTGTAGAGTACACATGAATGTGTTTGCAGTTAATGACCAGATATTTATTTTTAACTTCTTGCTGGGAGAGATTACCCAGTGCTTGCACTGTCTGCATCACAGTGCACAAATGGAAGATTAGTCATGAAGATCAGAAAAACATGGAGCTGAGCCACAAAACAAGAGAATAAAAATAAGCCAAAGAAGCCAGTGCTTCATAAAAGTGGCATCATGTCTTTCAGGACTGAATGAAATGTTCACAAACTGTATTAATGAGGAGAGAAATATTTAAAATAACTCACACTTCACGTCCTGTGGATAACAGACACAAATCTCAGAAGTAATTAAAATAAAGATATCAAAGGGGAGGGCAAATACCCCTGCAAACTCAGAATGGTAAAATATACACAGCCTGACCTCAGTTACCACTGAATCAAATAAGCTGTTAATTACAAAAGGATGAACACTCTCTGGAGATAACGGCAGACTCCAGGCAGTCAATAGGATGAGATAACATCCGATACAACCAAGAAACAGTTGAGTTGAGCACAGGATTATACACGAGGACTGGAGGATTAGAAGACATGGCATTTCTGAGTCTAGTAAACACAGAGCATCGGATGCCAGCTGAGGAAGGTAGAGGGTGGGAAAGACAGAATGATGAATTAATCACTAGGAAGACAAGGAGATAATGGCTGAGTTCTGCTCCTCGACTGGAGGCGAATGAATGAACCACCATGACCTCTCTTGTGTTCCTAACCTTCAATTATGTATTGAGCACACGTGTGACTGAAATGTTAAAAATTCTCAAGGCTGAGTAATTGTTGTTGGTTTTTAATTAAGTAGAAAAATGTATTACTTTGTACTGAAGTCATGGGAGGGTGAACTGTGTACCTGAAGTGTCTCAGTGGAACAGTACCCTCACTCAGGCATTTGAAGACAGGGAAGAACCATTCCAATAAATGTAAGTACCTAAGGTTTAGCCTGTTTCAGCTATTTATTGCTGTGTGACAAACTGCACCAAAGCAGAATGGATTCGAACAATATATGTTTTTTTGTTTTGTTTTGTTTTGTTTAGAACAATATATGTTTTAGCTCACAAGTTCAGGGTGTCAAGACTGTTAATGTAGCTTAGGTGAGTGCCGCTGGCTTAGGGTCTCCAAAAAAACTGCAATCAAGATGTGGGTTGAGGCTGCAGTCACCTTAGGTTTGAGTGGGAGAGGACCAGCTGCCAAGCTCATGGGTTCCTCCCAGTTTGTCTGGGGGATGCTGGCAGGCCTCAGGTTCTCACTGGCGACTGCTGCAGACATCAGTTCTTTGCCATGTGAGCCTGTCCACATCCTTTTTTGTGATATGAAAGCGCATGCGTGCATGAGAGAGTGAGTGAGAGAGAGAGAGAACGAATAAATATGGCCCATACTGAAAACTTCAGTCTTTTTGTTACTTATCCCAGTAGTCTCTGTTTCTCCCAATAAAACACTAATTCTTGCCATACTTACTGGGAAGCAATAATACAAGGACATGAGAACTTGTAGGTAAACATCTTTGTGGACAATCTTAGAGATGAGTCCCTACATTTACCTATCACATTTTGTGGGTGCGTAGAACAACACCAACTTTTGTTCTTTTGCATCATAGTTAACTGTTATGCACAATCCCGGAGATATACAGATGGATATAGATACAGACAGATGCACATACAGATATGAAAATATGCAGAGACAAGATGTGGAGTTTGCTCTGCTGTCTACAACTTACACCCTTTGTCCTTCCACTTTTGTCCTTCTAGCATATCTACTAGGTACACAGGTTGGCATCCTAATTTGTATCACTTTAATGAAATTATTCCAGTAATGGTCATGAAGGACCCTACTTGGTCCATAAGACATTTTCTTTTACAATTTATTTGACTCCTTGGCAGAATTAATCATTTTAACCTCTTTCTCCACTAAAACAACTCTCATAGCCTTTGAGACTACTCGTATTAACACATTTTTCATTTCTGTAGTGAAATACCTGAGGCTGGATAACTTTACAAAGAGAAAAGGCTTCTTTAGCTCACATTTCTGGAGGTGCAAGGGCACAGCGCTGGTGTTGATTTGACTCTGATCAGGGCCTCATGGTAGATGGTGAAACGATGAGTGTAGAGTGGAAGAACCTGATCCTATTTTGAAACAGGAAGCAACAGAGAAACTCAAAGGTTGGCTCAGGCTTTTATAACAATTCATGGTAACTCAGGGGTCCTGTGAGAGCTTTCTTAATGCCCTCCGAAGACAGCACCTCCAGTGATGTAAATACCTTCCAGTGAGCCCCACCTTTCAAGGGTCTCATCAGGTCTCATATCACAACACTCAGGATCAAGCCTCTAATATATAAACCCTGGGGGAATGCACTCAAATCATACCCAAAACAGTGCAGAATCCACCGTCTTTCCCTCCGTCTGTCTAACTTTGCTTCTTAATGATTATGATGTATTCTTCTACCTCTGCTTGTGCTTTAGGCACTTTCTTATCTTTGAGACACAATAACAAACACCGACCACTTACTTAAAGGAAGCGAGGTTTATTTTGGCTCAGGGTTAGAGTCCATGGATGGCTCTCCCCAGCACAGAAACAGCATGGCCCAGGGGCAGGAGGAGGGGAGCTGCCCAGGTCACAGAGGCTGGGAACAGAGATAAGGGAGAGGCTTGGGGGGGGGGTTAAAGCCTTCCAGGCCCCCAGTGACCTCACCTCTTCTCCCCAGACCTCCACCTTATAACAACCTTCCAAAGGCCCTGCCTATGCGTGCCTGAGACCTTTAAGGAATACGTGCTGTACAACTGTATTAACCATAAGGTACTTATCACCATCCTCACTAACTGTCCATGTCCCTCATAGTTTCCTCCTCACCCCTTTGCTCTATTAGTACGATGTATTTCTGTCCAGTAGCCTTCTCATATTCATAGTCTTAGCATACTAAGTTATAAAGCAAAAAATTATGGCACAACTAAATATAATGCAGATTATAATGCAAAAGAGGGCCAAGAGGATTTCTGTGATATACATCAACCCTCTTTTAACACACACATCCATTAACTTCGAGTTCACTTTGTGCCTTTCATCCAATTGATATCTTTCATTATCAGCTTTAGAATCTCAGGTAAAGACACTCCCGGTAGTTCTGTTGTCCAAAGTAGAAATGTGATGGTCACTTTTTACCTGGCTCCCTTTACCAACAGCACTTTAAAAGTGTCTATCTGCATCACTTTCTGTGGTTTTTTTTTTTTTTTTGCATCTTTCTCTTTCCTTCCAGTACTACAACAACTACTACGCCCTTTGGCATCTTCTTTTTCTCACCTCGATTAAAATAGTATCCTCCTAATTCATTATTGCCTCGAATGTCATCTTCCAACATGTCTCTGTACCACCAGAATGATGTTAAGTGATTGCAAAGCCCTTTCCAGCTTGTCACTGTCAGCATAAACCCAAATTCTTTAGCAGTGTAGAAAAAATCTCTTATTCTTCACCTTCATCGCCCCCCTGTCTCATATGCACTGAATGTTCCAGGCACTCAGAAGCACTTACAGAGTCTTGACTGATTCTTACACCGCTGGGCCTGGTACACAAGCAACCTTGTACATTGTGAAGGCCTTTCTGCAACTGAAAAAGTCCTATTCATTTCCCACAGCACAACTAGAGGTTTTCCAGGTCTGAGGAACCTCTTTTGAGTTGCTGTCCTCCACATTTTGATAACCTCCTCACACAAACACACACACACACACACACACACACACACACACACACACGCGTACACACAACATATCTACATACCACACCCACAAGCAGACCCACTGTGCCCTCTTTTTTCTTCCCATAGCATCCTGTACATAACTCTGTCACTGCAATGACCTCTCTGTTCTGTACTTACCAGTTTACCGTGTGTCTCCCCTACAAAGTTATTAACCTCATGACAATAGGGTCTTATCCATTTCTCTATTCCTAAACTCTAATACAGTCTGGAATAAAATAAGTGCACAGTAATTCATCACTGAGTATCTTAGTTACTTTTCTCTCATTGTTGAGATAAAATACCCAACACCCAAAATTAAGGAAAGAAAGGTTTACTTAGCTCACAATTTGTGAAAGTTTCAGTTCAATCAGCTGACTCCAAGGCAGGGTGCCATTGTGCAGGTGCAGCACCTCAAGGTGGCAGAAGACAACAAAATCCACAAGGGCAAAAAGGGAGGGTCAGCAAGAGCAGCCTCTTTCCCTCCCTTGTATGGTGTACAGGCTTCTTACCCCGGTGTGGATGCAGCCCTCACACCCATAATCCCAGCACTGGAACATGAATCAATCAAAAGCCCTAGAAGCCTGCCCTCACACTGCATGAGGCTTTGTGGGAACACCTAGACACAAACCATAACACTGAATGAACAAAAGTATGAAGGAATGAATGAAGGAATGAGTGCTTAATTCTTATATTTTGACTATATAATATTTCCTCCTTATCTACACAGGGTACTTTGCAAGACTACACTGGGTTCCTGAGAACAGGGCTAGTACTCAGCTCTGTCCACACTATGTTTTTCCTGTATATACATACCTGTGACTAAGTTTAACTTATAAGTTTGGCACAGTAAGAGAGTAACAAGAAATTATGAAATAAGATAATTATAAAAGTACACAGCAATAAAAGTGCTCTGCTCTCCCTCTTTATTCCCTCCTCCCTTGCCTTAGATACCACAGTCAATCTGTTAACCAGTAGAGCTATTGAGCAACTCACAGGCAGGTAGTCTATACAGCATTAAAATGCTGGATAAGAGGGTGACTCAACCTCCCAGGCAGGGCAGAGCAGGATAGTATAATATGCCGTAGTGCTACTCAGAAAGGCACACAACTTAGAACTTATAGAGCACTTATTTCTAGAATTTTCCACTTAATATTTAAGCACTGTGATCGTGGTAGCTGATACCATGGAAAGCAAAACCGTAGATGAGCAGGGACCATGTAATGGGACCTTTTCTTTATATCAGGACTCGAACTCATGACCTCATGCTTACCAGGCAGGCTGTATCCTGGGCTCTGTGATAGTGAGCATGGTTTCATACACTTGAGTTTTATAAGAACTCCCTCCCCACCCCAGCACACTTTGGAGGGAAAATGGAGCAAAAGATTTGTAAGAGATGTGAAGCCGTCTCCTCCTCCCGTGAGGTGAGAAGCGGCAGTTGCAGTATTAGCAGCTACCTACTTGCCATGGAGAGCTACACTTTTGAGCTTGATTGCAAAGCCGTGTCTGCCAAGCACTTTCACCAACTGACCTCTGCGTCCTGTACGCTGCCCTGTAATTTTCTCAATGCTTGCAGCCACTTGGCCGCTGTGTTGTGATTAGTCATATTCAGACAGCTCCCTCTTCTTTGGGAATGGAAGATTTTCTCTGTCTGTGGCAAACTTTGCTGTGCTCCTGGGGCCCGCTGAGAGGATGGAGCGGAATTGTTAAGGTTTGCCTTGGATAGATGCTCCCAGAGAAATGGATGAGAGCTGTGATGGAAGACTGAGTTCAGTCCACCAAATTCAAGTCCTGTTTCGGTTCTTGTGGTGGTGGACGGTTCTGAATTTCATGAGAGCAGGATTAGGTATACTTCTGCTGAGTGAGTCACTGGATGAGATGACAATAACACCCCATGAAGTTCGTTTCTGGCATCTCTTCAGAGTTGATATTCCGCACAGATACCATCTTTTTAATTCTCCAGACATACCTGTATGGTGGAGGAAAGCATGGAGACTACTCTTACAGGTAGCTACTTGACTGTGTTTTACTGCCTGGGGCAGGACCACACCCAGCTCTTGCTAGGAGAGTGAGAGCTGTTCTGGTTTAATTGTGGGTCCTTAATGCCTTTTATCCTCCCTGGAGAGGAGTTTGTCAATTACAGTTTAGCTTGTTATTACTGACATTACTAGTTAATCACGCCAGTTGAGGGTCCCAAATTCACCTCTGTGGGTGGGAGTATGAGAGTATGAAATTAAATTGACTATAACAGTTTTAAATTTGTCTGCGTGTATGTATATGTAGAAATAATGTGGAACTTTCTCTTGTTTTCTTTTCTGTCATTTTGTATTCTAAGTTCACCCAGAAAACCCTGAGCTCCAGCCTCTCTAACCCTCTGTAGCTCCCAGACCCAGTTATCGTCTATCTTGAATGACATTTTTGGTCTTGGGTAGAACTGAATTAAGTCCTATCTTGATTGCTTCATAGACTAGATGTTCCTGCTCTGGTGTCAGACAAAACTATGAGAAAAAGCAGTTTGTGACTAGAACTGTTTCCTTCCCTGGTAGGTCACTTCGCATCCCTCATGTGTCCTGTCCACCACGTGTCCACTTGCCCCGATCTTACCATTTCTTCTCCCCCGTTGCCTGGTGTTTCACTCACTGTAAGGAACCATCCTTGACTTACCCTGAAACAATATGCTTACTTTTTCAAAATACATCAACATTTTAGCAAAAGCAGATATGAAGTAAAGGTCAGATTTCATATGGACATGTTTGGAGCATCAACTAGCAGAGAAAGCAGACTTTTTCACCTGAGACTTGTTTCCCTTACTAGATCACTTTCCATTACATGCATCTTACACACTTCCTCTTGTCCCCAATTCAAACTGACAATACTTTTCAAGCTCCTTATAAATTCAGCTGGGCCCAACTGTCTCACTTCCATTATCAAAACTGTCCTATCAACCTAAGTTATTCACATCATCTCTGACTTGTACAATAAGATGCCAAATATAGTTCAAGGGCTCCATCAACAATATGCAATAAAATACGCTTTGTGATTCAATGAGAAAACCTAGCATTAGTGGGGTGAAGAGACTTGTACATTCTACTTTGCTTTTCTCAGTGATTTGAGGTTTTAAATGTGAAAGCTAGACCATATATATATATATATATATATATATATATATATATATATACCAGCTTACTCTCCATGAGGAAATCTAGCCAAATATTAAGCTGATATCAAGGGAATACCAAGCAGAGCAAAGGATGGAAATTCTTGAGAACTAAGTGACCCCTGAGATTGTTCTCCCCAACTAATGAACCAGTGCTCTCCAATTTATGAGTCTCTGTATTCTCTTTACTTTCTCATTTATATTCCATGCTACTTCCTGTTCAAGTCACCCTGAGTTATGCTATGGGACACAATACTGATTTTGAGAATAGTGTTGATCTATGGATATCAACATGAGTAGAAGGTAAGACAAGTTGCTGTATTTTCTTTGTTAAAACCATGATGCGGAACATTATGTACAGACTTCCCATTTGTGTTTAAAGTGTTCATGCATACTTATGCATTCGTGAGTTCTTTATATACTAGGAAATATATCCTAGTATATGCAAAGACTGTTTCTAGAAATATAAGTAAGAGAATTCTAGCCATGGAAGTGGTTATAGGATGTTGGGAAGCAGGAAGAAGACATTCTTTCATCTTACCCACTTCTGAAGTGTTGGGACTTCTAAAGAGAAATACATGACTTTAAAAATTAAATTAAAAATAATAACCCAGTGAAAAGTTTAAAATTTTGTGCCAGACAATGATAGGAGTGGATACTTCTAATCTAGTTCATTGTCTATGGCAGATAAATACACATAAGCCAAATACTGTAATATGTTTATTGGAAGTGCAAAGACATTGCAGAGTGAGGGTTCTTTTCTTCTGTCTGGTACAGTCACAGAGACCTTGACGGTGGAGGTGATGCCTGAAGTTTCACAGTGGGAATAGGATTTTTAGACTTGGACAAGATTTCAGGTAGAGCAGTCATAATTTTCGAGCGTACAGATAGGTAAAATTCAGCGCCTTACCTCTTTCAAGAGCGGTGAGTTCCTTCGTAATTCTGGAAAGGCCACAGGGAGAGGAATGAGGGCTAAGAAAGCAGGGAGAGAAAACTAAATAATGAGGAGCTTAAGAATCTTGGATTCTATTTTTTCAGCACCTAGGAGACGTCTGTTGAGGCTTTTCTTAGAATAGAATACCTGAGTAAATAGGAACACATAATGATAGAGAATAGCACACATAATATAACATATCAGGCACTCACCGCTCAGTTTTAAGGAATCTTAATAAGGTGCAACAGACTTTTTTAAAGAAAAGAAGTTCACAAATATTTCACAAGTCCTCTGTGTAGCTTCTTTTACTGCAAGCCCCTTTAACTTCAAAGAAAAACTTACCTACTTGGTTACACAAAAAGAGTGTAAGAAGCAAAACTTACTTGTACGCTACACTGGTCACTTAATTCGGCTTCTTCACCTATCACTCTACAGTGGTTAGGCTGTCAAGTAATCATATAAAATAAACCATGGTCAGTATGATGTTTTTCATACATCATCATCTTCTCATACAGTGATGCCTCTACAATCAAAGGTGTGTGCCAGCTATGACTGCAAACCGCTAGACTTTGGCTCAGTCTTGGCAAGAAAATAAAGAAAGTTTGTACTTTGAAAATGAAGATCAGCAAAACTGTTCATGCGAATAATTCATTTACAAATCACAGATTCTTAACTTCAGTCATTTGTTCTCTATATTATTGATCTACCTTGGTATGTGTGTGAGTCCATGAATGAGTGCATATATATGGGCTTATGTTTAGGATACAAAATAAGCTGGTTAGTATTTCACTGGTTCATAAGATGGAATAAACAAGGAGTTCTGGGATGAAGAGCAGCCCTATTGTGTGCTACCACTTTATGAATGGAGGTGTGACTGATTCTCACAAAGCTCTTTAATTTTACATAAGTACAAGACATTAAACAGGTTGCAGGAGCCACAACCGAGGGAAGATGGTGAAAGTGTCATTATTCTCAACACCAACCGTGTTCATATCATGCCGTTTACTATATTAACTATTAGAGAAATATTAATAAGCACAGGAAAGCATAAATGTAGGCTGAATATTGTACAAATTTAGGAGGGCATTATGTAACTTAAGCAACTATAACCTTAGTTTGGGACAGCTTAAGAGAAAGTTTTTGATGTTTTGGGGTTCTTGGTTTTTGTAGTTTGTTATTATTGTTTGACTTTCAATTGATATCAACTACTTGTGTTTCAAATCTACTAAGCCACACTGAAGCCACTTTGAAATAATTTTGAGAGTGAATAAAAACTCTGGTATATTTTCCAAATTAGACCTAAAGATTTGTAATGTATTTCTGATCATGGCTTTAAATGCCACTGGCTCAGAAGATAATCATTTTGTTTCTTTCTTAATTATCCAAGAAATTTACTCTACTGGCTTTTAAAAATTCAAATTTGGGACACAAAGTTTTATGTCTCCTATTATTTTCCACCAACTAAGAAAGGAACAAGGATTTTACTCTATGTCTTCTTTATTAAAATTCTTACAATAAAATAAAGAAGTGAAGTGTAATTGACTTTTTCCACTTGGTGATTTCCCTGAAATTTACCAGCCACGTCTTCATTTCAACATTCATCCCACTCAATACACTGCACTGATCTCAGTATAATCAGTTTTTGCTTACCAAGCATATTCACAAATGGATACAACTGCTCTGCTTTAAGAATTCCATACTGTAACTGTTCCTTTCAATAAAGCAATAAAAATCAGTTGTACAACTATGTTAGCTATCCTGTCTGTACATGCACACCTATTTTTCCCTTTTTTCTTTTCTCTTTTCCTTGTCCCAGTTGTTCTTTCCGTTTGAGTAGTTGCCTTTCTTTTCATCATATCTATTGTACCTCCTAGATTTTATTCACTTTTTCAGGTTCTTACAAGACAATATAGTGAGACAATATAGTGTTTACAGATGTGGGTCTGATTTATTTCGCTTATGAGTATGGTCTCTAGTATTGTTTCTGTGATATTCTGTAAATGTATGTGTGTTTGTTAATATGTTTTCATTCTTTTATCTTTAAAATTAAAAAGGTGTAAATATAAGAATTCCATACCTCCTTCCCTCAATCTAAGATTTTAAATTTATTTTTCACTGATACACGTTTGCAGTACATAACAATTCCATTCATTGTGGGAGTTGGTACATGTATATGACTTTTATTAACTCTCTTTTTAACCCCCTCTCCACCCTTCCCTGCCCTTCTCTGCATCTCTGGGATCACTTCTTATATAAACATACATAGACACATGGTTATAGTAATGGTGATCACAACTCATGTAGGGATTTTGTGTATGAACACAGCACTTCACAGTCCTTCAACCTCTTAAATCTTATTTCCCTTCCTTCCTTCTGTCTTTCATTTCCCTCCCCATATGACAAACACCCACATCCAGTATTTAAAATCTCATACAACAAAGAAAAATTTAACTAATTAAAAATTATTTGCAAATAACCAAAAGGAAAATAATTTATATACTGGTCTTTGAACAAGTAATCTATAATAAACTATATTAACATGATATGTAAACATTTATATTAACATATTTGTAATGTATTTTTAGAATAATACTCTTGATAAAGTCTGTTAAATATATCTAATAAATACTTATATTTATAAAATACTATCTTTTTATAGTTCATGCATTATTTTACAAACAAATTTGTATGCAAGGATATTTACGCATATCTACTATGTTAGGAGCATTAATGTATAAGAACATTACATATATTTATATTTCTCTCACTAATCCAACATTTACCATCTTTCTGGAGTACAAAATTTTGAGAAACCAAAGCTTAATGTAAGATCCCAGCAAACAAACAACTTTGTTGTTTTCTTACTAGTATTGAGTTAGAGTTCATTTTAAAGAAAATGAGAGAGTCACGTGGAAGTGATGTCAAAAATACTTTGATCAACTTTGCATGCTTATATCTGGTAATCTGAACAACTAATTTGAAGATAACAATATGCAACATAACCATTGTTGAGTTCCTTATCATATTGTTTGGTGAAACTCTGTATCATTTATAACTTTTGTTTTTATTTTTTATTCTCTTTAATGGTTTGATCAATCTTGCATTCTTACATCTGGTAATCAGACCAACTTCAATGAAGGTAACACTATGTATTATAACAACCACTGTTAATCACTACTGTTTTGTTGTGAAACACTGTATCATTCTTATTGTTTTGCATTGTTGTTTTTGCCTACGTTGTTGGCATTTTTCTATTGTTCTTTTCTAAAATTCTCTTTAAAATAAAATTAAAAAGTAAATAAATAGAAAAATACTAGATAGAAAAGTTTAGACTTTCTTTTTTTTTTTATTTTAGAAACATAAAAGTACAAAAACATATTGACAAACAGACACCCATTATCATAGAAAATAGTACAATCACAACTAATCTATAGACAAGGTGATATAGTCTCAACAGTAGTTGTTGTTTTATCCATTGATATCTTCGAATTGTAGATG